>RXPK01000203.1:1326563-1457236 GCA_004143645.1 Protaetia brevitarsis | reverse complement strand
GGGTTATTTATTTTTTGACTCCAACAGGAGAAACAATAGTACTGGCACCGGCTTAAAACTATAATAGGGGGAGGGTGGGGCAAGATGGGTCCACGAGGCATGATGGGGACATCGTCTTATCTACAAAACGGCAGTAAGCATATGTTAAATAATAGCAGTCCTAATATTGACAAGTGTTGTTTTATGTTTGTTGTAATGTAGGAAACTTTACTAATCGTAATAACGCTAATAAAGTTATTGCTGGTTGTGCGTGAACTTTGCAATTGCCAGAATTGCTTTATTATTTTGATGGTGAGTTCAACGGGCCAGTATCGCAGCATAAGTAAATATTTACAACAACACTTTTTTGTGCTTATTGGTTGACATGTATTGCATGTATTTTCTATAGTGCGTTATTCATTTATTTCAAATATTTAATATGTTAACTATAACATAACCAGAAAATGTCCAAAGAGGCAAGATGGGGGCTATTGGTATGGGGCAACATGGGGACATCACTATATCACTCTTCAGTCTGGTCCGTTATGCCGGATATGCCATTATGCTTTCTCAAAGACATATGCCTATTTTCTCATGTTAGGAATAAAGTACAGGTTCAATCAAAGCGTAACAAGGGAAAGACAACAATCCTTACAAGCACTACGTATAAAAATCTGCTACAAGAAGATAGAAGTCTGGAGAATCCTAAGGCAACTAGAAGTGCTGAGGAGAGTTAGAGGAAAAAAAAATGACAAAGGCGAAACACGAAGAGACCAAGAAGCCGAAATTTCTAAGGAAAGCAAAGAGATAGATTTTTAGAAAACGTCAAGAAAATAATCAAGTTCTTCTGTTGAGGAAGATGACGCTCAATGTTAGTATTGTAGAGGGAAGTATTGATACAATGTCATAGATGGCGAAAGTTGGGTACATGGAGACTATGCGAATAACGTGGATGAGTCGTCTTCTATTGTCTCATTGTGAAGATTAAGTTTAATATTCTTATCTTTATTGTATTTTTTTTTATTTCAAGCAGTTCTGATTTAAAGAGTTTTAGCTAAATATAAAATCTATTTTTTTACCTATTAGCTAGATTTATGGTACGACCCATTCTTAACTCAGCTGGAACCCCATCTTGCCCCCATGGCGGGGCAAGATGGTGTATTTACACATTTCTTTTCAAAATTTCTCACAACATCAAGAGTACCTATCGAAAAATTGTAAATTCATCCATCAGCAGATAAATGTTTAAAGATTACAATTACAACAAGCGTACTTAGAACCTTGTATATCAATTTGCAATCCTGATGCAGTGTTCTAAAGCTTAATGTTCCCATCTTGCCCCACCTTCCCCTAAACCAAATAAAGTAACTGTTGGGAAAGAATATAAAATTCAAAAGTTATGTTTATCCAACACAAAAAGATTCATACAATACAATAATAAAACCCAAGAAGAAAACAAATGCTGTGGATTTTATCTATTTTTGCAATGCAAGGAATTTACAATAATATTTGGCGATTCTACTGCCTTTCAATTTCCCGTTTGGAAACAAATAGTTTCCTAAAATTGCTACACCTAAAACCATGAAATTTTTCGTGGGTTGTGCAATTCCAGTTTAGTGCCCAAACAAACAAAAAAAGACTACAGAATTCGAGATAACAACGAGACACGGCACTCTTTGGCGAAACCCACACAGAATTTTACCGGACAACTTATTATTTTAATGCCGAAACGGAAGCGCCACCGCAAAATCCTCCATTTCCCGTACTGTTTACAATTAAATACAAGGGGATAACTGTTTTAAATGAATCCCGAACAACGCAGTAGGGTCGTAGAGGGGGGAGAGGGAAGCGGCATCCGCAAAGTAAAGGACGCTGCCGTTCTGTTATGTTAGGGACTGTTTGGCGAGTGCGTCGTGTTTGTTATCTTGTACGGCAGCTAGTTTAAACCAAATTAAAGTGACCACTGCGACCGAACTCACTTCGTATAAATGGAGGAGTGGGAGGAGAAAGGGTACACTTCGAAATTCGCGTTGTTTCCGTAACCCCTTACCGCTCTAGAACCGCGCTCTCACTTCAAAGAGGATATCGACTAGATATTTCCAGGAGAATACGAGGGGGAGTTAAGGGATGAGCCTATTGTTTATCGCCAGTTTAATTGCACTGGGGATTTAGTCGTGTTTACTTCAATAAAACCCTAATTTTTCGGAGTTGGATAATAGATCTGGGATTTGTTAGTGAAACTAACGAGTAGTGGAACAACAACGAGGGTAATTAAATAAATAAATAAACTTTAAACGCTCGAGTAAAGCGGAAATTGTTAAAATTATAGTCTATCCATATAGATATAACGATTTGACTTATTCAGTAGCACTCTAACTTCAGAAAAGGAATGTTTACCCAATCCTTCGAGCACGAATGTTCACACGGACGTATTCACAAACGTTATTATATTCATGCTCCATCATAAAATATACAGGATGTATCAGATATAGAGATAAATATAATAATATGTAGGAGCTGTAATCATATACAATCAAAAAGTCTTAATGCACAGGGTGTCTATCTGTAAGCATTAACGAGAAAAAAAATATTTTGTAAATGCCGTGGGCTAGAGCCGCACCTGTGCCCAACCTAAATGCTGTCCCGAGTATACCCCCACATACCACTATCATTCAGCCATTACCGCTGTTAGTTTTGTGTGGATCGCCGCTTGGAGTGTAAGCCACTTCGAACATTTTATTTAAATTCTTCCCGTCTCGAAAAAACGATCCTTTTTAGGACCATCATGCTTTCATATAAAGAAAATCGAAGCTTGATGCATCGGCAAAAGCGCCGGAATGTATAGATTCATTTTCGCGCGACATCATAGTAAAAAGGCGTGTTTGCAAATTTTCTGTATCCACATTTATTTCTGTGTAATTCGATTCAATTCATTTTGTTTTATTTGATTAAATAAATTCAAAAGAAATAACTCAGGTGCATGTGGTACCGTTTATTAACAACTAACTCTCGATTCGACAAAGCAAAAGAAAAATATTTACGTTTTTTGTAACTACTGAAGTCGCATATCCGGTGAAACTCGAACGTCTTATCAGGATATTAAAAGTAATACTTTGTACATTTTCGTAGAATGCTCTTAACAAAAAAGGAATGTTTATTTTATTAAAAGAAGAAATTTAAAATACCTCAGTTTTGCTATTTTTACAAGGGTCTTTATTTATGCAGAATGATGTAAAATGAACTTCCGGCATACCATTAAGAATAAAACTAAATAAGTGCAATGTAATTATACAGAATGCATCAACCTGAGTAAGAACAATGTTCGCATATTAACAGGCCATTGTAGACTGAAAGGACACCTGAGTAAGCTTGGATTGGAAAAAAGATCCTGAATGCAGATTTTGTGGGGAACAGGATGAAGCATCCATCCACCTCCTCTCAAACTGCGTAGCACTGTGCAACTCGAGGGCATTGTACCTGGAAGCATGTGAAATCGAAGAGGGAGACTTACCTAGACTGGGGCCCTCTGACATCCTACACTTTCTAAAAGGAATAGGATTAGAAGGCCAGCTGTAAAGCAGCAAGAATAGGGGACACAATAGATCTTTTAGGTCGCAGTGTAACACCACCCTTCTACTTACATACATTTATACATAATGCCACGTTTAGCGGGTGCTTAACATGACGTTTCCTTGCATCAGGCCCGGACTAAAGAATTTTTGGCTCTAAATTTCCCTTTTTTTAAATTTTTTAATGATGAAATCCGGTTTCGGCGGGTTTGTGCTTTATATGTCGTATAGTTAACACCCAAGCAAAATTTACTTTTTTATTTGATACACCCTGTATTCATGTTCCATCATAAAATATATATTAATATGCATACATATGCATTCCTAATTGCAAATGTAACTTATCAGCTAAAATTGTATCCTTAATAGCCAAATTTAAATTTCCCGCAATTATTCTTAGTAACTTCAACGTTGAAACACAAAATTACCCACTATTTTGTACTACATTCATAGTTATTTTAATTTAATGCCTTTACGTTGAATTCACTAAAAATTGTAGCGGAAAATTTAAATTTGGCTATCAGGGATGTATGCATTATTGTAACAATATTTTATTTTCCAACAGGTAACAGACCCAAGTACAGGAAAACATACATACTATTATGATTGCCCGGCTAATATTTTTTCCTAATAACAAATATAAATTTTTATTCTTTAATCTGCTTTTTTTTTCTTACAGATACTTACCCTTTTACATTTAATGATATTCAAAATATAATCCCCCTTCGCTAGATGGCTATCAGTAGTAGATAGGTTGCCAAGATGGCTGTACGTGTTATTTTATATTAATAAAAACTGTGTAAAGATTAATTACAGGCACAATTTATTATTCAAATATTATATTTAAAATATTTAAAGAATATAACTGCTGCAGACTGCTACTCAAGGTGAGTACACTTATTTGGAATATTTAAATGAAATATCAACTACTATCGAGTATATTTTGGATTCCTAAATTCCAATTTAAATATCAAAATTACTTTTAAATCTCTGGCTATCATAGGAATAATTCACTGACCATGTCTACCAGTCTATACATATTAAATTTCAATTTAAACTGTATTTACAAATGTGAAAAATGACTGCAAAGTTTTCCTATTCAAAAACACATAATACATATTATTATAGAAACTCGATCATTGTGAAACGTAACTCCTCAGAACCTATTACTAGTTATTGTTGTTACTTGTTACAATCACTGCTTTGTGATTGATAGAAAATGCCAATTTATACTTTTCCGTTTAAGAAAATATACTTTTTTTCATTTATTAATTAATTATTTATGTTATTAGTTACGAAAATATATACAATGCCCAGGTGTATACTGTAATCGTCAAAATTCAATTATAGTATAAGAAAGCAGTGAGTAGGAAAGAGACCGCCAAAAGATTTAAAATAGAAACAGACATATAGCCGTGTCTTCTACCACATGCCTAACGACCAATATCGTTTCAATGCCATGTTTTAAGACCGTTTTACACTTAGCTATTTATTGCGCAATTTATTGGCCAACTTAAAATTTTTACGTATATAACACGGATTAAATCTGTAAAAAAAAATTAAATTGGCCAATAAATTACGCAATAAATAGCTAGGTGTAAAACGGCCTTTATGGTAGTATATTTGATAAAAGTGAAAGTTAGGTTAGCTATTCACTTACTAAATGTAATAACACATTTACCCACGTATTCTCATAATCCCTTAGAAATAGTAAAAACTGCATCACCACATGTTATTCCAAACAAAGTCGAAGACAAAAAATAACACATACAAGATCTACCTTTTGATTGGTTATTTCAAGGCCCTATTATAAGTGTATTCCCTGTAAATTACCTAAGAACTGAATCACCTACTATAGTAGAAGATTTTAATAATAGGATTTGGGCATAAAGCTAGTATTCCTTTGTCTGAAACTGTATCTACTTTTTATGAAAGAAACTTTCCTTTGAGCAAATTATATTTGATATGATATAATATTTTTTTACAGTCATGATTTGGTCGTAAAAAGTCAATTTGAACATAAGATTTTTTTTAATGAAATATTTTGATGGCTTCATAAAGAAATTATAGATTAATGCTACTAATCTAAAACACCTATATGTACAATTTAAATAAACTTACCTTTTTCACTCACTAGAAATTAGTACTTAGTACTTAGTAACTGATATAAAACTATAAATTTATTTTACTTAATAATATTCTTATAGAATAAAATTTATTGTTAAATCAGTTCACTTAGAGCAGGTATATCTCAATTTTCATTATTGAAAGAAGATGCTTAAGTTCCGTATAAATATAAAAAGTCCGATTAGAACTTTTTATTCCTATTCATAGCATGCAAAAAGATCGGTATGCAATGCGTAGCAATGCATAGCGTGCGGCAATCGGCTGCTTGAGTTTTATAAATCGTGAGGTGTAATGTCATTTTCGCCCTAACTTGCAAACAGATTAAACTGTAAAACGTGTCAGATGTTAAACTACGATTGTGTTATATATTTTAAAGTACGCGAAATAAAGTTATGTGATTATATCAGTTTGAAAATACCACATCATCCGTTTTACATTGCGGCCAATCAGAGCACAGAGCTATCTTTTGTTCCCAAGATGCATCGGAGTGACGCTCGTGTTTTCAATTGCTGGAACGATATTTTAGTGAATATTGTGAGTATTTCGATAGTTTATTATCAAGTTTATCATCCGAAAATGTACGTTATTAAACAACAAGGTGACAGAAATACTACAGTGCAAGTGCAAGTGATATGGTTGCAGTCTGGAAAATTCTGTATTTAGAGGGGTATGTGTATTTTTCTTTTCTCAACCGTAGAATAGATACGTATCTATTACTTTGAGTTTTAAATTGTATTAACAATTGCTCGTGCAGAAAAAAAAAGCGTTTTCTCAAATAGATTACACCTAAATGAATCCGAAACCAACGTTCATCATTCCATGTGACTTTTGTTGGTTCTGCTGTAAGCAATTGAAATTTCAAATACAGATCAAACTTAATCCGCGTTTTAAAATTATCACGTGAACACACTGTTCGTGTGACCGTTTCATGCTCCTTGTCAATAAGAACACTGCATAGGAAGTGGTCTTGAAAACATAACCTATATTTTTACACTTTGTAGAAATGTAGGGTGCATAAATGTACGCGATTTCAAATTTGTTCGAGTATATCTTACTCAAACAGGCCAGATCCATGGATTTATAAATAAAATAATAACCATTTTATGCCTGGACATGCTTGAATTTGTTTTATTTTGTATCATATACTCGTATTTATTTAATCACATACTTCTACTTAGTACCTATGGTTTAAACACATAAATTTGATTCCATTCCGAAAGAGATAGGGGTGGATTGACCAGCTCAAAAGGTTGAAAAAACTTATATACGAGTTATAGGAACGTAAAGCACTATTATTATATCTAAATACCCATATGTATTTGATTTATCGTATCTATCGATTAAATATTCCAAATAAAACATGTACATAGTTACAATAAAATGTTAAAATTCGTTCTATTTATAGAAACAACGTTTATTTTTAGGATTTTCAGTGCATGTGAAATTTATTTGTTTTTCGTCGAATGAACTCTGGGTAAGCAATGCATTATATTATGTAGATAGGTGTTACCTAATGTCAAAAGCAATTTTAGTAGCTTTTACAGTATGAATTAATAATTTCTGCGCTCAAAATATGATGTGTTTCTATACAATTACGGCCTGTGAATTATAGATTTTATTAATTTATGAAACAGTACTTCGATTTATACGGGCTGTTTTTCGATCCTCAAATTTTCAGCGACTATGTTTATTATTAGAGAAAATTGCCGTGACAGATGGACTATTGGATTTCAAATGCATTCCTTCGTAGTTCCGCGTAGATTTATTTGTTTTTTGGATTTTAGAAATCTAGATGTTTACTATCTGAAATCCATAATACTCTGCTAAATTAACATTAGTAAGGGTGACTTCAGAAAGAATTGAACTTGCTTTTATTTGCTATCATACATGATAAACAATGTTTGCGCTACAGGAAAGTGTGTTGTTTTTTTGGTTATCTTTAGATGTGATGAATCAACTATCACTTTTCCTGGCGTCCTTTTAGATATATGAAATAATATTTACCTACCTGTATGATTTCATCTTGTTCAAAAACCGTTCCAGCACAAATTCTTAATTCCAAAGATATTGAAGGAAAACGGTAATAGCTAGGAATTTTTTTTGTGAAGCCAAACTCTGCAAAGGGTTATTTTATATGTGTGCTTTAACGAAGATTATTTACCTTCTTCTTTAGGGTATCTACAAAGAATTATAGATGCTAGTAATTGTAAGTACTATTATAGGTGTTGGTATAACTTTTTATTTAGTATTTTGCATCATACCATGAAATATAACCTATCAGAAATGAACTTCTTATTAACTGGAAAAAATATGTATCTACTTATAAGCATCTAGCTGGTCTAAAAATTTACACACACACAAAGGACATACATACAAAGCAAATCTAAGCGTAGAATTTTGAGTTGTTTTGTATTTGAAATGCAATAGCACCAGTCAAAGACAATTTCTTGACGAAAGTTTGACAAGTTGTCTATATCCAATGCCATGAAAGCAATACTTCAAATTCACACTGTGACTTTTTTAGTGTAGATTTATTAGTGCCGATTTCATTATAAGTGTTACTATAACGCACTTTAACAAAAGTTTGGGCGTTATTTATGAAAACTTCAATTTAAACTAAATTTAAAGCTTTAAAGTGTTATGGGCATCGTCATTTTGCAAGAATATTGCACTGTTGAAAATTTTTAACACTTTTTTGACTAATTTAATAGTAGGAGAGGTCCACACTGTTTTCGTGTTATTTTGTCGAGAACTATAGAAGTTTAAATTTGACGAACAAAGATAGTCAAGTATTGCCCTATTGCTAAGGGGTTATTTTGTCCAACTAACACGTGGAATTATGATATACTTCTAGTCACACTTTATTTATCTAGACTAGACAATTTACTAGCTGTTTAACTAAATGAATGCGATCTATTGATGATTTTAACACCGTTTTCTTAACACAACGTCTTTTTAATATGCAACTCCTATTCTTAGTGCTATAATATTCTCTCTTTAAGACGTTTCATCAATTATAAATATACAGAACCACTCATTCAAAAGTTTTGGTTTCAACTAAACGTACTAATTTTAAATGATTTTTTGAGACCATTTATAAATTAAGTGATGTTTATGCTATTTGATTCAAAATCTGAACTAATACGTAAATAGTTGTTCCAATACATACTTTAAGATGTTGAATTTTGTTATGCCACTGGAATTAACATTTAATAACACAAGGTTACACTTTGCAGGTCAGTCGCATTTGGTGGTTTGTTTGGATATGTTAATACGCAGAAACAAACTCGAAAACAGATACACGTGCAATGCAGGTGGTGCGTATAATGCAATACTGTATTAGATTAGGTGGGTTTCTATATTTCTATCCGAGGAAAAATTCTGATTGGTTGATGTTTCTGAATGTCTAGAGAAAATAGTAAATCCTCATATCTGAACAAAGAATCACAACAAATTCTAGTAATTTCTGTTCTACTAAACACATGTAGTTAATTCGTCTGGCAAAGTTTGTAAAAATCAACACTAAAATATTTGACTAGCGCAAAATTAACGCCAACACCGTAATAATTTTCAACAGTGTGTGTTTCCACTTTTTACAATGCTCTATGAAGTAACTTTATTTTATATAGCGCAATTGTATTACATTTGGAGTTAAATTTTCCAAAAAAGTAAAATTTTTTCGTTACCATGGCATCTTCTTCGCGAAAGATAACCTGCAGATTTCATATTTGATATTGATCATATTCCAAATAACTTTATTTATGCTATTTTTAATTTACTCTTCAATAATTTGTAGTTAACTCGTTTTCTAAATTTTTAACCATCTTGCAGGTTTGTTTACCATTTTGATTACCATAAAAAACTAAATAATTTATATATTTGTATAGTTAAGTATAGATAGACTTTTATCAGTGTACATCACAAATACGGGTTAAATATTTCAAGCTCTCATTTTTAATACGAAATAGTAGCAACAGTTTTCTGCAGATATAACTGCTACAGAAAATAACAGCTTTTTTTTTTAAGACTGTTAACTAAAACTAACAGTATAGCAGGTTGTACCACCTATTAGCGCAAAATAATAGTTTTACAAGTCACTACAGTTTAAATATTCTAGAATTAGCGACGTAAAATGACGTTGCAGAGATGCTTTAATTTGAAGTTTTAATTTAGTTTCTGACGTACTGGATAATATCGTAACTTATTTGTTTTAATTAGATAGTCGCGTTGTAATCATAATTTAGAAAAAGTTATTTTTATGATGTTTTCGTGTGCCTCATACATAACCTGTGCTACGCGTATATAAAGAACAAGTTTTTATTAACTTTGATAAAGGTCGTGTCTGGGACTTCTTCTCGACGGATAAACAGGTAAACAATCATTATCGCGCGCTTTACCTAAAACAAGGAAAAAAAACCGGGAAAACACGCAGACAAAACTATGTGCGCTCGTTTATTTTGAGTTTTATCGCGTCGAGATAAAAGTTTTAATGGCCACTTTAAAACTTCACCGCGCAGATTCCTAGTTGCATAACATAGCGTCATTAACTATTTCGCGTCTTTTTGGTGTTTTCTTCTACAACATCTCCGGAAAGTTTGCCAGTATATTTAGATATTCTTGTAGCGTTTAATCGCTGCTTTATTAGACAGTTCCCGTTAAAGGGAAGAAGGAGGGAGAGGGGCGAAGTTGAAAGGGTGTTTTGCAATTTAGGTGCCCTACACAAGTAGGCTTACACGGTGTTTCGCCAGCAGGGAATAATTCGTAAACAGTTTTTATAAATTATTGCAGGACTACGATTATTTTACAACGCAAAATTATCGGTTTGTACAAATTTGTACAGGGTCTTCCGTAACCTCAGTACAGCTTTCAACTTTCTTTTTTTTAATACAATACTCCCATTATAATTGCATTTTTAAAAGCGGCATTGAATTTAAAAAAATGAGATATAACATACTGCTGTGGACGGACACCTTGTTTTCGCGAGAGTTTTTTTTTTAAGTTGCATAGATTTTGTCATGTTTACTCCGATCAGCCTTTGTCAATGTCTCGGGAAAATTTTCACAGATGTAAATGTTTATTTTCATATAAGATTTAGTTAATGAATTGATTGTATGATTTATTTAGTTTAGTGTTCAGTTTTTTTTTTTATATTAATTTCATTCAATTATATGTCTTGCGTTCGCTTGTATAGTTTCTGTTATTATTTTTTGTGATTTTGTCCGTTGGCGGACTGATCTGTGCGGTTTCGTTGTACGCAGCGGTCGAGATTGTAAGAGTTAGTTCCGAGATAGACTAGAGCGTGAGTAGACGTAAAATTTTAAATTGTTTGCTGCCATTTTCTTAATACTTTTGATTTAGAGATTTGTTTCGCTTAAATTTGAATATTTTTTCGTCCATCAAGGAACTCGTTTAATAATAATTGTTATTTATATTGTTGTGGACACATTTTAGATATAAGATCATTTATTATTTTCGTACAGGAAGATAGATTTAGTTGTAATTCTTTCATTATAATTTTAAAGAATTAATTTTTCGGTTTTCTAGTTTGCTGTTTCATTTTTATTTAATTAATCACCTCGGGTTGGGTGAATAGTAGCATTGTTCTTGGTTTTAGTTTTCATTTTTTGTAAATTTTTGGTGTTCCACGAATTTAATTTATTTTAATTTGATACCACGTGGTTTGATTTGAAATTTAACAATTTTAGAATCAGTTGCAGTTTTGATTTAGACCAGAACCCTCTGTTCACGGTTTTTTTTTTCTGCAAAAAATTGTAATTAACATTTTTTTTTTCTTTTTTTTTATAATAAATTTTTGATTGTGAATTAACGTCGTTGAGTTAAAATTCTGTCCTTTTATTTTTAATTAAACCTTTTCAACTCTGAGTTTTATTGTTCTTTTGCGCCCTTTTATTACAATTTTTACCTTTTTTAATATTCTTTTTGCAAGTTCATTTACTACAATCAGTACACAGCATAGCGCTAAACTCATTTACTTCCAAGATATCTTTGATTTTCTAAAAAAAATATGTCGCTTGCACTGTTTGATAAAAGCGAATGTAATTTAATTACTACTTGGAATAAGTGAATCAAATTTCGAAATATATTAGTACGGACCCAGTTATACCTGCAGGTGTGTTTATAATTGTATTTTAATATACTGGGCGTTCGTCACTAAAGTGCAAACTCAGTCAATTTCAAATGGGTATATCTTTTTTTTTTTAAAAAAAATCAGACACTTTGTATATGTTTACATCATTGAATTCCTATTAATTAATAAGTGCTTTGAGTTTTGTTAAGCATACTCTACGTTTACCTCTTTTACTCTTCGAGTTATTATTGTTTTCATTATTTTTTCATTATTGCGATCATATTTGTAATCTTAGTAGGTGACCAATGTTAAAATTGAAGGCTAGAAAATAAATATTTAATATGAAAATTAAAAAAAACGTAGAAAAATCAACAAATCAATATAAGTAAACAAACAATAAACCGTGCCAAATAATACATAAAAAATAATTAATAAAATTTAACGCCAAATTACTCCAAAAAAGGTGGGGTTAAAGATCAAATACTCATAATTCAATTTCTTAATTTATTACCAAATTTTCGCTGAATTTTCTCAGCTTCTTCAGGGCAAATCAGTCTGTTATTATCTCTCTACCAGTACTGATGCATACTTTTCAATTTGATGTACTAAATTTAATGTAGTTTCATTTTTATTGCCCTGAAGAAGCTGAGAAAATTCAGTGAAAATTTGGTAATAAATTAAGAAATTAAATTATGGGTATTTGATCTTTAACCCCACATTTTTGGAGTAATTTGGCGTTAAATTTAATTAGTTTAAAGTTACGTTGTACTTGTTACTTCTTCTACTTAAAAAATTTCTTTCGTACTATATACAGGTATACTTTTGTTTATTCCATTGCGTGTCGTCATAGTGCTATATATATATCAGAATTTCTTAAAAAGATATTTTCATTATTTTTCAAATTCATCAAAATTTCATATATATATACAAACACACCACGGGGAGAATATTCAGCTGCCTAAACAAAGGACGACAAGAAACGTCAAAGGACTTACACAACATGCAACGTAGGATTTCTCTTTGTAAGGTAAACATTTTTTTAAAACTAGGTGTAGCGCTCCAGAACAAAATGCCATACCGCAATCGTACTCCACATACGCGAAATAAAATATTCTAAGCGAATCCACGGCATCCCTAAGACATCGCAGTCCGTATTTTAATCTAAAATCCACTCTGTCAAACCCAAAAAGTTAACATTATCACTTTGCGGTATGGATTTATTATTACACGATACATACAGGCTGCTACCACCCTCCACCGTCGTCAGCGAAAATCGCATCAGACCCGTCTTATCGTGGTTAAGTTAAGTACTAAATTGTTAGTATCAGCCGGACCAACTTGGATGCTAAATTAGAGGCCGATTCAACAGTATCAGTCGTTATAATACAACTTGTTTCATTCGCATACTGTGCTAGTCTGCAATAATCAAGTGTCGACTGTAAATCATTGACATACATTAAAAATAGGGTGGGACCTAATATTGAACCTTGCGGAACACCGCATGTTAAGTCAATGTAATCGGAACTATATACCATTATCATATCATCTTGAACGCCCTTAACATTAACCACTGCCTTCCTACCAATCAGGTGTGAATAAAACAAATCGTAGGCCACTCTGTATATACCAATGGACTCTAATTTTCGTAACAAAAGCGAATGGTCTATCATATCGAACGCTTTAGATAAGTCAAAAAATACACCGGCCACAACATTTCTCTTATCCAAGAGAAGAACACGCAGTATATTAAAATACAACAATAAACACACCTGCAGGTATAAGTGGGTCCGTATTAAGATATTTCAAAATTTGATTCACTTAGTCTAAGTGGAAGTTAAATTACAATCGCTCTTCTCAAACAGTACAACCGACATCATTTTGAAAAAATCAAAGTTATCTTTGAAATTAATGAGTTTAGCGCTAAAGTACCTTGTATCTTATTTTTTTAAATGTAATGGCGCTTTTAAAAATGCATAATGACGATGAAGACTATATCGAGGCTACGAAACACCCTGTATGGTTGTTAATGATACAAAATGCATGTCGCGTGGTTTAAATCGAAACTACGCGATGCTAATTGCGATTCTGCCCTCGCCCGGGATGAGAATTTATCGTTTTAAATTGTCCCTGGACGCGTAATAGCTTCATTCAGGGTCGTTCCACGGCCCTAGAAGTGGAAAAAAAAAACTCATTAAACGAATTTCTGTGGAAAACAGATACAACACGTCAACTTCTCTTTTTCCCTCTACTTCTCAGCGTTGGTTTCTCGGTTAGAATTGCTTTTCTTGTAAGGATTCCCTTTTTGCCCTCTGATTGAAAAAAAAAGTTTTATTATCTGATGCCCGCTTGACAGCGTCAATAAAAGTTATTTCCCAAAGTAATAATAAAATTTTCAATTTATATTTGCAATTTCTGCCGGCCCTGCTTTTGTGCGTCTATATACGGATGACGTTTGGGAATTATGATGTTTCTTAGGAAAATGGGATGAAATGTTTTTAAGGCGTTGAAAAAAAAAATGATTGAATTGATAATGTTTGCAACAATATTTTCTATCAATTCGCATGTAACACCAATTTCTTTAGTGCAAATTTCAGAAAGTTTTTAGTTTAAAATGTGGATTTTATTGAAGTCATGTGAAGGTGGGAGTTGCTAAAACCGCTTTGAACTGAATTGAGGGACACTATTATGGCAGTTAACAATCTTTGTTTATTACAAATATGATTTTAGCATTTTATCAACATTTATTGCTACCAAAGAGTGATGTTTTAGCAATGAAACGTTGATAGTGATACAACTAGTAATTTAATAACACCATCCTTGGTTTTATATTAATTTTATGTTATTCCAGAGAGGGCATTCCTTAAAATTTGTTTAAGAAAACAACATCTTAGTAATTTTTAGCAATAAATGTGAGACAGTTTTTAAATTTAATACATTATCTAAAAGCGATGTAATAATAATAATAATAATAATAGAAGTGGTGATAGATCATGGAGAAAGAAGCATCTATGTGGTGGAGATGTCCTATCCATGTGAGACAAGGATAAAGGAAAAAGAAGAAGAGAAGATGGAAAACTATAAAGATTTAATGGACCAGCTAAAACTATCCTACCTCGAATTGGAAATAACCTTCATCCCAATCATCGTCGAGTCATTAGGGCACATAATAGCTCCAGTACATTCATCTACCGACAAGCGAAAAAAGCTCGATTTTTTCAAGCCTAGAAACAGGTGATTTCGGGATCCTTACACATTCTAAGAATTCACGAGGTTGGCCACCCAACATCTAATGGCCACCCCTCCTGATGGTTCATCGTCGTAGGCGAAGCAATCGGGAAGCTAAAGGCTGGGTTTTTGTATTCGCGAGCTGTGGGACACCGGCCGAGTAGTAACGTCTCCCCCGCTAGGGTACCAACTAGGAGCCTGGACTGAGGAGTGTGTTATAATATGTATTGTAAATAATAGACTCAAATAAAGATAATTCTGGGTCGTCCTGGCGTTGTGCCTGTTGTCTCTGGTTTAACCTATGGGTTGTGCCGAGGCCGTGAACAAGCCGGATGGGCTGGCGTAGGGGAGGAAGTTTAAAAAATAATACCTAATAGTGTATTTGTAATCACACCATTACACAGTGGGACAAAATACCGAAAAGCTGGCCAAAACCTAAAATGGATTAGGATTCTAACAAAACTTGGTATACTAGGAAGGTTCGAGGTGATTGATTACGGAGCAGCTGTCAAATTTAAAAAAAAAATGGCGAATCCAAAATGGCGGATACGTTATATTCAAATATGTTGGACTTACATGAAAACTGGCATCTGGAGGGTTTCGAGGTTACTAATTATAGGTTCCAAGTCAAAACCATAACAAAAAACAGCATGTCAAAAATGACAGACGTAAAAATTATCTAACTACAAGTGTGCAATTAAGAAACAATTGTTGTAAATAGGTAGATTCAAGACAAAAATAAAAGAAAATATAACTTCAACTTATGAGGACTCGCACGGTACTTCGATCGTCATATGCAAGAAGACAAGAAGGTTCACCGGAAGGCTACGCGAGTACTCTTCTTTTATTCAACAATAACAAATACAGAATACTCAGAGTATTATTCGATATTAACTACTATCAATATCACTGTCAAATGAGCTCTCAAGATCGCTTACATTAGATGAGACATCTGAAAACCACTCCTCTAAAACATCCGGACATTTAATTAAACTTAACACATCAGGTGCAAATGTTTTGCGCTTCCTTCGAGATGGTGGGGCGAGGCTTGTACTTAACGGATCCGAAGAAACGAAGAACAAATAAAAAATATCTTCATTGGTGGCTGTTCGTGATGTTTTCCTTGAATAACTTCGCCGATAGTGTTTGACGTCCTTATTTCGACATTCTTGTGCCTCTTCGGATAGTTGACCTATGGGTAGAAGTGCGTGGGATAATAATGTGCGACCCGTGCATCAAGATTTTATAAACGCTCGCTGGCATATAAAACCAAAAATACAGAGTTACGAAAAGCTTTGTCGTTTCCTAAGCATATTTATCAAAAGCAGTGGTGTGATATCAAAGCCTGATGTTATGGCCTGTAATATAACTGCGGATCGTGGAATGAGTTCTTCATTCACACCAGTTATCTCCACGGATTCTTTGTAATGGGCAAAAAACCGTCTGGCCGTATTGCCATCATTTGTTATCTCGCTTCCTCTTGGCCTTCCTAATCAACAATCAAACCAAATTTTGGTTTAAATAACGATTGAACAGCCTTTTTCTTTTTTTCCTGCAATATTTTTGTGTTCAGCACGTATTTGCTATTTTTTTTTATATCCAATCTATACGATATATGCACACGATCGCAAACTCATTTGAGTTGCATAAACAAGTTCACACTTTTCACGAAGTTCTGCAGTTTTTCTGCGTTTCGTTCTCTCGCTGCTTTCGTCAAAAGCAATTTCGGGTGTTCCTATAGCTTCCGGTCTATTCGCCAAGACTTTATGCGGCAGTTTTATGCATTCGTTTAGCCAGACACTATTTTTTGATATAAATCGTTCTTTTTTCCTATAATAATCTCTCCAGCCTTCCGTAATTTGGCTACACAGTCGATATACATATATCGTGCCGTATATCTCTTTTAACAATTTCTGACAAGTTCTGACATCCAGTTTGGTTGAAAATAACGTTGACAACGTGTTTACATTTCACAGTTGAATTGAATTTAGTTCTTCTTCCAATATTTCAAAAATGCTCATCCTAGTCAGTTCCATCTTTTTGTCCTTAATAGAAATATGTAAATAAAAATAAAATTTAGAGTATGATAATACACATTTACAATAATTACTATCGTCTAATCACAACCAGAAGTAAAATTATTTTAAAGGGAACCTAAATGTAGCTAATTTGAACTGATATTTAGTTTCGTAAATTCAAATTTAATTTTCAAATGACATTTCGACTGCCAATAGTCTTTTTTTAAATTGTCAAAAATCTTTAGTAGTTTCGATATCTTGAAAACGACTGTTGACAGTCGAAGTGTCAGTGAAAAAGAAATTGTAATTTACAAAAATAAATATTTGCTTCAATTAGCTGTTTTTCGATTTCTTTTATTAATCACCCAAAAAATGAATAATTTCAAGAATATTAAGATTAATCTCCCTATAATATTAATACATAAGTGCTGGAAAACTCGAAAATCAATTAAATTATTTGGAAAAAAAAGGTGTAATGTGATAATCGCTATTTTTGTTACTTTTTAGTAACTGACTTTAATTACAAATATTTCAAAAAGGCGCAGCGATGCGCAGCCAATTTTTTGTGTACAAATACTTTAATATATTGTCTCTCTTCTAAAATAAAAATTAGGGCGGGTCTAACTAGGTCTATTTTTATAATTGTGTTGTAAGTATGTATTATTTTCATTTTAATGGATAGAGAGTACGCTAAGAAGAAAATACTCAAACATACCCAATAAAATGTAATGATTGAAAGTAAGCTAAAATTATGAACTACTTACCGTGAAGAACCGGATCCATACTGAAACTGCGATTAAAATCCCAAATTTGTAACAAAAGCAAACATTTACTAGTATACGTACGATTAAAAATTCGCTTCGATCCGATAATGTTAAAAATGGGATCTATATTGACCGTATGCGTAAACGGGTAAGAATATTGGTCAGTATTAGGGATAAATAAAGGTTCCCACAACATTGAATTAATAAACTACGTACCTAAAAATGTGATATTATAATGTTGGGTTGAGGGTATTTTGGCCAGCTTTTTGTAATTTTGTCCCACTGTGCATTACAGAAAATTGTCAATATAAAGTATGCTGTGAGTATATATCACCAAAGTTAATATAAATAAAAAAACAAAAAAGAAATATATACGTATATAAATAGACATATACAATAAAAAGTTCTATACACGCAAATTAGTTAGAAACTCCTCTATTTTTTATAATTCTCTGTTCAACAGCATAGCCTTCACTTTAAATTTGGAACGAGTCAGTGGGTGCATCTTTCAGATCTGCTGGTAAGGCGTTTATGCAGCTTAGCTCCCTAGTAGTCGATTAATCTTTGGGACCAAGTCAGGCGGTAGAATGGTATTCGGATATCATTGCGAGGGCATGTGTAATCACTGTGGACTGTCCAATTTTGCATAAAGATCTATTTATTCTGATGGATGTACGTCACAGCTGCCAAGACATACGTCGATGAAAAGATAAGTATTCACTCTTTACAAACATACGTTTTGCAGCTATCTCTATATTCCAGGTCATAAAGAAGCCTGATCGCGTTTTTCTGCAATAGAAAACCCCTGTGCGCCTCAAGCGACGTGCCCCAGAGCAGGATATCATAGCACATAAGTGAATGAAAATTTTCGAAATATGCCGTCTTTGCTGCCCCATGCGTTGCGATATATCTTAGCCTTTTAATGGCATAGAAGGCTCCGAATCCCAGGCCCCGAATACGTTGACTCCACCTCATGTTCTCATCCATAACAACTTCTAAAAACATTGCTGTCGCCGGCTGACGTGTAGGTTTTGTTGTTAAAGCTAACTCCTGTGTTTTTATTCGTGTTGACTTTCAGTTTATTTGCTGCACACCACTGTTCAGCATCCGTAATTGCAGTTTCCTTTTTTTTACGGGGAAGTTCTTGATCAATCTTTCGCACTAGGAGCGAAGTATCGTCAGCATACATAGAAAGTTGAGCTCCTCGCACATTCGCTGGCAGATTATTCATGTATAGGATGAAAAGCAGGGGACCTAGAATGGAGCATTGAGGAACACCGCACCGTACGTTTCGTAGGCAGAGATCGTATGTTGTGATACTCAGTCAGGTAAGTTCTTAGTCAATTCAAGGGTATTACTCTTATCCCGTAATATTCTAATTTTTCAAGTAAAATATTGTAATTAATTGAATCGAAGGGTTTACTTAGCTTTTTTTTTTTTAAGTTGTAATTCATACGGAAATTTAATAGTAACAGTTATAGGAAGGCAAATAATAAAATAATAAAACCACGAGCAACGAGGTGTTAGAATTAAAACTAGCCACTAATGAACTAGTAATATACCTAATCAAAATCAACTAAATTGAGAATTTTGCAGGAACAACATATTAAGATGGAAAAAAATAAATAATAATAATAGTAATAATAATATGTATTTTTGTATCACTATACAATATTTAGTCAAATTGAGTAAAATAATCACAAGTAACATACAGATGGAAGAAACAAAGACATCGTATATGTTTACATATGTACAAACGTCAACAAATTATTTCACAATTTAGAAATTCGTCAAGCGTGTAAATAACTTTGTTCAATAAGTAAGTCTTTAATGAGTTCGCAAACTTGTCACTTGGGAGGCACCTTATACTGTCCGGCAATTTGTTAAGAATTTTTGTGCCCCAATACTCCGCACTTTTCTGTGTGGCGTTGATACGATGATACGGTGTTTTGAAATGTCCTTTGTCGCAGGTATTATAGTTGTGTGTATCACCGTTTTTCATGCAGTAAGCTCGGTTGGAATGTATGTATTTAGCGACGGTAAGTATATATATCGCAGGCAAGGTAAGTATACGCTCCCGCTTGAACGCTTCTCTATATGATGCCCTACCATTTATATTACAGAGCGCCCTCATAGCCCTCTTTTGAAGAACGAAAACCCGCTCCGCATCCGATGATGCTTCCTAGAACTGGATGCCATAGACGGCCACACTGTGAAAGTTGGCAAAATACGCCACCCTGGTAAGTAGATACATGTCTTATTCTCCTTATGTTATAGACTGCCGACGTTAGCTTTTGCAGCTAGTTGATTTATGTGGGTAGACCAATTCAGTTTACTCTCCAAATGTATTCCCAATATTTTAATGCTGCTGTTAATGGTTCGTGTACTGAGTGAAAAGTCGAGATGTTCTGTTTTGCTTGGGTTGAGTTTCAGTTTATTTACTGCAAACCAGTTTTCAGCTTCCTTCATTACTTTATCGTCCGCATAAAGGCGTGTCAAGTCCGTTGAGAGATCGGCATCCAGGTCGTTGATATATATCACAAACAGCAGGGGTCCCAAAATGGATCCCTGTGGTACACCGCGTTTAATGGCACCCATCGATGACAGCCGTGATCCCATCTGTACATATTGCTGTCTCCCTGATAGATATGATTGTAATAGGTTGTAGGCATTACCGCGTATTCCATAGTATGCTAATTTATCCATCAGTAGTTGGTGATCAACGGTGTCGAACGCCCGACTCAAATCGCAGCAAGTCAGACGAACATATTCCTCACTGTCCAGCGCATCCAGGACCACATTTATCACCTCGGTTACCCCAGTGGATACAGATTTGCCTTCATGGAAACCATGCTGATTTTTGGTGATAATATTTTTATCGAAAAAGCGGATTAATCTGTTTGCGATAATTAACTCAAATACTTTTGAGAAGGTAGGTAGTATGGATATCGCTCTATAATTACTAGGCTCATTCAGAGCTCCCTTTTTGTGTATTGGTAGCACTTTTGCTATTTTAAATTCTTTGGGGTACACTCCCCTCCATAAGATAACTGTTTATTATTGTGACAAGCGGGTCGATGATACCAGAAGCAATTTGTTTTAGCAAATGGGTAGAAAATCCATAATGATGTTGAGTGCTTTTAGATTTTATTTTGTTGATCGCCTTTTTCAACTCATTATTAGTTACTGGGACAAGAAAACACGAGTCATTAGTCCTTTCATTTCTTTTTATTAATAAATCATACAATATAAAGGGACATACGAAGTTAGTTAAATGGGGAAAAAGTTGTACACTTAAAGACAAATAAAACATACGTTAAAAAGAATATATATATTTCGAATGGTTGTGGAGATATAGGTAGAAAAAAACTCGAAAAATCAATTTTTCTTTTATTTTGACGTAGCGCCTTAAATTTTGAAGATAGCAAAAACAATTATGAAAGTTTTTTTATTATAAACTAGGTTAACTGTAAGGTATTGGTATTATATTCAAATTACAATGTTTCGGCTCAGCAGAACTATCACCAACTTAACAGTTTTTTAAGCACTTTTCTTCTCAATTTTTTGATGTCTTTTACGGTGGATGTAATACTTTTATTTATTACATCTCTTTAGGTGTGTGTGTAGTCATTATTGTATTAGTAATTGCAGCTGAATACGCGGTCTGGATAAAAAAAAACACCTATAATATAACTATTTTTTATTTGTATACCAATATTTAATAGCACAAACAATTTTACTAGCTTGACCAAATGCTTGTAAAGGGAGTTTTTTTTTTACACAGCCCCTAATCAGCTTAGAGTCCACGCTTGTGGACCTAATCGCTTTAAGTGTGGACTGACTGTCAGAGAAGTAAGCTATAACTTATTAGTATTATTTTATTGTGAAATCTAGATTTTGATTCAGGTAAAATACTAAATGTAAGGAGGTTTTGTTACAATTGCGTAAAATACAAAATAAAAAAGAAATACTTTCAAATAAACGAATTTCGGAACATTGTATCGATCGGCTGCACAATCATTAAAGTTAATCTGCATTTAGTAACATTAACTATTTAAATAAGTTAGCTTGTTTGCATTTAGCCCCCTATTTTATCTAGGTTTTGGTTCATTTTAGTAAGTTTTTCTTTAACACCATTACTGCCATATATTAAATCCATCAAAAGCGCGGCGCACATAACCTCGAAATAACACATTAATTACTTATTCATTTTAGTAAATTCTTTTCATTTGCTCAAAAAATGAATAGACCTTTTAGATACAGAGAAACATGCTCTTTTCGATAGTGTGCATATACCGGGTGTCCACACTTAAGTGCGCACTATTGATAACTTTGTTATCTTTGGAGGTACAGAATCGGTCAAATGGACAAAAGTAGTAGTATTTTTTATGGCGGTCACAATTGTGAAAACAGAAAAACAATTGAGCGTCGCGTTCTCTAGATATTCATCCAAAATTATTTTTTTTAATGGAACGCCCTGTATATTTTTTTGCAATTTAAAAGAAAATTCCAAACTGAACAAAAAAGTCTTACTACACTATTATAAAAAAAATGTCAAATAAAGTAGTTGCTGAGAAATCTTTATCTTTGCTTTGTTGGCATGAAATTGATATACCTATGGAAAATAAAAGCGTCACATTCATTAAAGCGTTTAATTTAATAAACCCCCACAAGATGAAATCTAATGGCGTCATGTCAGGTGAACGCACAGGCCACTGAATAGGACCATTTGTGCCAATGCATCTATTTCCAAATAATCTTTCTAATAACTCACTTGTGTTACGGTGATTATATGCGGGCGCTCCATCTTGTTGAAAGTAAATAATCTGTCTGTCTACCAAATTTAATTCATCTAGAAAATTTTCTAAAATTTCTGTCAATAATGCCACATATCTTTCTCCTGTTAAAGGACCCCGATAGAAAAATGGCCCAACAATTCGAGATCCGATTATACCACACTAAACATTTAAACTAAATCGGTGTTGGGGATTACAAGGATAAACAACAAATGGGTTTTCACGACTCCAGTAATGATTATTTCTTTTATTGAACATCCCCGCGATTAGAAAAGTTGGATTCATCACTCCATAAAATGTGTCTAAAGAGATTGTGATTTTCTTCAAAAGCATTGATAAACCATTGAGCAAAAGTTAATCGTCTTTGATAATCGCCCAAAAGTAGAGTTTGAACAGGCTGATATTTAAAGGGAAGATATTTATATTTTTTCAGAATTTTATGGATCGTGCTACGAGAAATACCTGATTCTCTGGACAAATCCCTTACAGAGTTATTTGGATGTACCTGAAAATATGCCAACACATTTATTTCTATCTCTTGTGATAATATAAAATCATTTTTTTCCCTCTTCTTTATAAAAAATTGTTTCGTTGCTTCTTAATCTTCGATAAAGTTTTAAAAAATAGCGACGGTCTGGTACATCACGGTCAGGAAATTGCTGAATGTAACGTTCGAGCCCTCTATCTGAATTTTTGTTAAACAGCAAGTACAACTCCAACATATGACACTTTTCCAAATGAGTAAATGCCATTGTTACGGTTGAAAAAATTGTGAAAACAGTACTTTTTCCGCACAGTAACTTTAACAACAACAAATATAAATAATTTGACAGCTACTAAACAATGTGACGTTTTAATTTTCCATAGGTATATCGATTTCATGCCAACAAAGCAAAGATAAAGATTTCTCAATAACTATTTTATTTTATATTTTTTTATAATAGTGTACTAAGACTTTTTTGTTCAGTTTGGAATTTTCTTTTAAGGGGAGGTTTACATATATATATATATCGGAAAAGTCCAAAAACTTTGAGCTTTTTTTTTCAGACAAAGGAAAAGATATACGAAATACATACGGCTTTTTCTCAATAAATATATTAAAACCTGAACATTAAAAAAATATATTTTTTTTAATGACAAGACCACTATAACGTTCGCTATTTGTATCTAGGTAGCAGTGTGCACAGAAAACACGGTCAAACTGCGTAAACTCTAGCATACGCAAAAGTGATTCGAAATTGAAAATAAAAAGAAGAGTTAGAAATATATTAAATTTGTTGGAGGTTATACCTAAATTTAACCAAATAAGTCGAAAGCAAACAATGTGGCAGATACCTAGACTTTAATTTGATTATTTTCTATTTCCTTTTTGTGTGTAGGTGGATATAAAAATGTGGAATATTGCAATTTTTAGTATATTATAGGTATAACCTCCAATAAAAACTGTTTACATTAAGAAAACAAAAGAATTAAGTTGATATATTGAACATTTGAAGAACTAGAACTTACGCAGATTTGAAAAATCATGTTTCGAGAAAAACGCGTTCAAAGTTTCTCGGCAAACATTTTTACGAATAGTTCAACATACACTTAGTCAGCTATTCCAGCACCATACATTAATCCTTCTTCTTCTTCATACTTCTGCATTTGCAAAATTTGTTGCTTCCCTTTAGACAGCACAGCAAGTTTTGCAGCGCTGGACATACTCTGCTCTGCTCGTTGTATGCGCTGACGATCAGAATTGATGAGGAATTGTTTGGTATCAAGTCCTACTGCAATTCCCACCGCATTCATTATTTTTAATACAAAAAAGTAACCTTCATTGAATAAATTTGCGGCAATGTAGGTAGCAAGTTGAATTGTTTATAGGTCGCAGTGTAAATCTTTTGGAGCTAGTTTCTACACACATGAACTAAACGAGTCGTTTCAGTTTTGACAATTTTTTCCAATGCATCTTTGCAAGAAATCACTCTAGAAAAAAACTTCATAAATCGGCCTAATAGCATCTTGATTTTTTTTTTTTGGGGTTGAACATTTATAATGAAATGTAGCCCAAATAGCTGCCTTCATTTTTTATGCAGAATCTGGATGTTGTCTAATTGCCAGACCATAGTACACTATTGTTAAATTATCAATAACTTTGTCAGTCAGTTTACCAGCGCCCTTTCTTCAAAGTCCACATCTCCAACGCATTCTCTTTTTTTCTTGAACAGAAACATCTTCGTACGACTAAAAATCACAAATTGCTTAAAAAGTTGTCGTGTCTCAGTCGCCTATCCGTAATCGTGCGAAAATTTCTTTTAAGGCATCGCATCGACTTCCATTTTTCCTGTGCTACTCTGATGATCCGTAGTACGGTTACCTTTGCCATCATATTCTAGGCAGCTTTTCTAAGAAATTTAGTGTAAGTAAGTGCAGCTGCAATAAATTGATACATTTTATTGTAAGTAGTTTTCTAAAGCGGGGGAAAGTGTGTTTTAAGTAAAAGAAATATTGTTAGATCAGTTTCTTCAAATGTGCGTTTTATTTCGGATCTAATTGCTTCATATTATTGTAATATAAATAGCTACTCTGTCGTTTATTTGTGATCCAGACTGCAGTGGCATTTCTAATCATTAAAGACAACTATACATACACTAACAAACAATAAGTATGATATTCGACCCGAGCAGCCCCGAGTCGAATATGGTATTACATCTAATATGCTCCGTTTGTGTTCGGTACATCCGCTCTTTTAATAAGCCGTAGCGGCTTAAACAATGCGAATATTATGAAACCGCTTTAACCATGTATGTTATATATTTGGAGCTTTCAAAAAATGCAAAAAACCAAAAATCGATTTTTCCAGTCAAATACATGTAAACCTCCCCTTAAATTGAAAAAAAATATACAGGGCGTTCCATTAAAAATAATAATTTTGGACGAATATCTAGAGAACGCGACGCTCAATTGTTTTTCTGTTTTCGCAATTGTAACTGCCATAAAAAATACTACTACTTTGTCCATTTGACCGATTCTGTACCTCCAAAGATAACAAAGTTATCAATAGTGCACACTTAAGTGTGGACACCCGGTATATATATCGCCAAATGAGTGATACTCATGCAGAACTCTTACCGAAGTTAGTTATTTTAATTAAAAAAAAATCTATTTTACAAGAAAATAGATTCCCCACCTTTCGTATCTTAAGCACCGAAATTAAAACTATCATTCCCCCATACTTACACTGACGGAACGTTAATCACTTAACAACTAGAAGGAAAATAAATCCTTGCTGGGGCAACTATGTGTTCCCGCTATGCAACATCGCAGCGTCCAGCTTCCTGAGTCCGTCCCGTAGCGCGCTAAACACCGAACGGTTCCGAAGCCCAACCGAATCCGGCCGAACCGGAGCGGTATTATTGTTGACTTTCGGTCGCGCTCACAACAGTCTCCGAAGCGTCATTTCCGAAGGCGCTCAGGACGCCCTGCGAGACGTCGAGCGGCAGGCGTCGTTGATTGTTGCGTATACTTTATACGATCCGCATATTTATAATCCGTGTCAGTTTAAAGCAGCGCGTTTGGGCTGAAACGATTTTTCTTTTCGAGGCAGTTAGTAGTGTGGCGATTTTTCTGTGGGAAATCTCTTGGGACTTTATATATTGCACACTTATAGGTATAGAAAATAATATAAGAAGTGGTTAGCAGTCGATTATATAGTAACAACGTTGCGAAGACTTACTTTTACAAGGTAAGCAAGAAACGCTTACTCATTTATTTCTTTCGTATTATACGTTTGCTTTTTTTTTTGTTTTCGTTATTGAAATGGGTGTGAGTTTATTGTATTGCTGCCGTTACTTTAGATGTTTTATATATTCATATTTATTGTTTATACGTATTTCATTTCCCTAAAATATATTTCTCACATCCAATCTCTATGCGCAAGGACGCTCTTTGAATATATAGATCCTAAACCATTCGAATTGATTGAAATTCTAGGCGACCGAGTTTCAAAATACTTAATCTTTATTGACGGAAGTCAACTATTAAGCGCGCCAGAATTGAATTAATCGGATTTGCATAATCCCAAGTTCCCCTGTGCGCATCTCCACTTAATTTTACGATCTTAGATACATCTCACAAGGTTATCCATCAGTATAAATCATCCAATGCGAAACTACTGTTTTAGATTAATTCTATTTGTACGGAATATTCTTCCTATTTTTTTTCTTTCGTTAATCAAAAACTAAATTAGGTTAATTATACAATTAATGTTGTTGTGATTACGATTATTAATGAATTACAGTATTTATGATATTCACTTATAAGTTATAATTTATACAGGCGATTTCAATGTCAGGTTGTTAAATTGGTTTAGCGTGTGGGTAGTTCCACTAATGCAAAGAATTGCTTTGTTGGGATATTATATATGTAGGTATATAAAGATTTTGTGATAAGTATAAGGAATTAATGTACCTCAAGGAAATGAATTCGATGCCCTATCACGCCAACGTTTTGAAAATAAAGCGGGCTGCAAGGTCAGGTTAGATATTACTTAGGTTTTCAGTGCTATTAGATAAAAAAGCTTTTATATATAAAGCAATAATATTTTATGAATACTTGTTTTTGAAAGGATCATCAGAAAGAAAAAAAAATCTGCAAGAAATATGTTAATTGTGAAAATACAGTATTTATAGATGTAAAAAATGTGTCACTCAAAATTTATATTAAAAGAGCTACTTGTATTAATTAAAAACAATTTTGAATGCTTAGGTTTCCAGTACTATTAGATAAAAAGCCTTTATAAATCAACAATATTTTATGTTTTTAAATAGATTATCAGAAAAAATCATTAAGAATCATGGTCAATGCAAAAATACAGAAGATATATAGATGTGAAAAGTGTCATTCGAAATTTATATTATAAGGTAACCCCTTTTAATAAAAAACAATTGTTATAATAATTGATAGATAGATACTATTGCGTGCCTGACTAAATGACAAATTTGTAGTAATTTTAATACTAATAATAAATAACCATAATTAATTGGACATCACAAATAAATTCCTTTAATTTCATAAAAGGGATTTTTTTTTTAAATACAGTTTTATGGTATTGCGAAATTTATTAGCATCTAATTCCTTCCATTTACTGGGCAATATGTTATATAATTTTATTGACACATACCTAAAGGATGACAAACTACCTAAAGGAGTTTAAATTTTTGAAAGTCTAAAATGCGGGTGTGCAATATTTTTATGTCTGGTATTGTGAATAGTTTGACGTGGATAAGTAGTTAAATCGTCTTTGCAGTAATAAGGGTAATTTTAAAATGGTAATTCTTAGCAGCACATTATTCGCCAAATGTTTCAGACACCCTATATATGGTTTCTCGTGTTTCTGTAAATTTACAATATGCCAAATGGGTTGTGCGTGCGGTCATACTGGATTGAGTAAAATTAAATTCGCTTGATGTTAGTTTCCAGAGCATTTTGTAAATTTCGTTTCTCTACAGGATTTTTAAAGAGCCCAGGTCTTTCCTCAACGTATCCACTCTTATACCACGAGTACTTGAATACGTCGAAAAATCTTGGGAAAGAAAACTGATTATGGGGTTAGGGATTGCAACTTAATAATATTATTTCTCTGATGTAAATCTATGTTCATAAGAATCACTATATCCGAAAAAGTTCTAACAAATTTTTTTTTGACTATAGCTTGTCGAGCAGATACAATTCTAAATTAAGAAATATTTAAGTAAGGAGAGCAGCGGAGTAACGATAACAAATAATTGTTGTTAATGTACTATATTATTATTATTACAATTATTTCTATTATTAATCCTCCAAATTTATTACTATTGTTTTCTATGTAAAAGCGATCTTTTTTTGATGAATAATGAATAAACTTATTATTAAAAAAATGCGGGGGTATGGGGTACCCCGTCCCCCGTTATTAGCTTTTTATGAAGATATCTACCTTGAGACCATATATTATGCTGAAAATTATGTTAAGGATAAAAACTTATTTCTGTTATAGTTCATTTGATTTATATCAACAGACAAGTTTATTAATTTTGAAGCTTTATTATTATTTTTCTATTTTTACAATTATTAATTTTTTAAACTTGTTATACATCATCGTATTCTATGTAAAATCGGCAAAAATTCTTTTGATGAATAAGAAAAAGAAAAAATGTAAAAAAATGGGGGGTACGGGGTACCCCGTCCCCCGTTATTAATTTTTTGCGAATACGGACGACGCCACCCTTAGGGCCATGCAATATGCTGCAAATTATGTTAAGAAGAAAATTTAATATCTGTTATAATTTAGGAAATATTTGCAAAAATTGAAAAATCGTCCAAACTTTGGAGGGGGCTGTACCCCAAAATCGTGCGGATGCGCCGATAAAAAAAAATACGTGTCTCTTATTTTAAGGTACTCTTTCGATCTGTTAAGTTTCATCGAAATCGGAGGGGGACACCCGCCGGTGTTCCCTTGTTAGTGTACTTAATACCTAAGTGTGTTTACATCACCAATGAATCAATCGAAACGATTTTTGTGTAATAAATAAGTTTTGACTATTAAAAAGGTGATTTGCTTGTTATTTAAAGAAAGGGTCACACGTGAATTTTAAATAAGTCATCGTAATTATTTATTGTAATAACTAGACTTCAACGCTTGCAGAATTCTTGTATTAGATTTATCTATGGGATTCGTAAATTTAAGTAATTTTAGTTAAACATTAACATTTATTTGCAAATATTCCAATATAAGTTTTAAAATAATAATAATAATAAACAAAAAAAACAGAACATCACTACACTGGTACACATGGTTAATTGTTTTCTTCTTTAAATATATAAAAAGATGCTGATCTTTCTTCTATAATTAGGTTAGGATTAGTGTGATTTAAGTTCTGAACATATCGTAGCAGAAGTGAATAGTCACCACTATTTAAAATAAGGGATTTTATCTTATATTTTATTTAATTATAATCTTACCAATATTTGATGATTCTATCTAAGTAAAATAATTATAATTATAATCTATTTAAGAAACATTTTTTTACCAAATTTTGCTAATTTGTAATTTAAATTTGTACTTTAATATTAAGCTATTTTTCATTCACAGTTATTTTCAATTACACCTGAAGAACGCTATAATTTTGCCGAAATCGGTAGTGAAAATACTAATGATTTTAATGAAGTAAACAAATTACAATTTTAAATTAAACTAATTATAAGAGGAGTTACTTACTATCACACTGAGAAAAATAGATAATAAAAATAATGACAACAAACTTTATAATTAGTTTTATTATATTATAATTATTTTAGACTCTATAATTTTTCTAATAAACAGCAGTAATAATTAATGCATACTATTTATTAAATAATGTATTGTTGCCCCCGAGTCAATACCATAGATTATATTTATAATATGTGGTAATATCTATTTTTCTTCGTGCATATAAAAAAAAATATTATTTATTTATGAAATGAGCGGCTTTAGCAGCATGCCAATGAGAGTTACATTCATCCCAACGCTACTAATAATAATTTTTATTCTGTGCATGATTAATACATATTTTTGGAGTTACCGAGAATTTGTCTAAAGTCTTTTTCTGACCTGCAAAAACGAATTTCTGCAAATTGATTGCACCAAACAAGTTTTGCAAGTGTGAACTGCTGAAGATATTTTGAATAATTAAAGATTTACTTTTCGATTACATTTAACTTGTTTCGCGTGATGCCCAATTTATTTATATATATTTTTTTAGGATATAGCCGTATAGCTTTTGCCTTTAATAAACAACTAAATTTATGAAGGTTATGACATAATTCTTAACATTCGTTGCACATTACTATTTTATTAGCGAAGCGTAGAAAGTCTGTCGTATCTCTACTGATATTCAAAATATTCCCCTTAAAAAGAAAAAAAAATAAATAAACTGACGCTTATTATTTTGAAATATCAATTATTTTGTTTGGCTGATGTCATGGCACTCTGTTGATATTTATTCCATAGATCTGTCGTATCCATGGCAGGCTAGAAATCTATTAGAATAAACATAGAATAAACATAGAGTGTTATATGTTTTTTTTTTTAAAGCTAGCCAAATTTATTATTTAATTGTAAAATAATCTACTATGGGTTCTATTTAAGAAAAAATAATATGACGTCATAACTAAAAATTTTGAAGGATTATTAAAAAGTTCCAATTAAAAAACTGCACGAAAAATGTTGAAACAATTTTAAAAAATTTTTTTTTGTAAGCATTTTGTGAAAATTACTTCTTAAAATTTGTATACGGATTATGAGGTCTTCTAGTGTATACATCAAATGAGTATGCCAGTGTTGCCAACCGGCAGGAAGTATTTCCCACTAGATGATGTGTCAAATTCCTCTTGACCAAACACTTTATCCCCCAGAAAAATTGTATTTGAAATTTACAATCTATCAAGTAACCAACTTTAAATTCCCTGCCATTATTTTTAGTGAATTCAACGTAAAAGTATTAAAATAACTATGGATTTAGTACAGATAGAAAGTAGTGGGTCATTTTATGTTTGAACATTGAAATTACTGAAAATAATTGTGGGAAATTTAAAATTGGCTATTTGAGATTGATTAGTTCCAAGTTTTGTGGTGTGCTGCGTATCATTAGATAATGCTGATGGTTGAAAAATTATAGAAATTAAAGAAAATATAACTTTATTTGTAAAAAAAAAATAATTAAATTTGCTGTTCATTTATAAAATTCCATTTTAAGAAATATAGTAACTGAAAAAGATACCCTTAAGAAATGTATCCCGTAAAGTGTCCCCTCAATGTAAAGGTTTACCCTAAATTTTGGGGAAAATCCCCCAAGTTGGCAAAACTGGAGTATGTTATAGCGGTAATTTATAATTAATGTGCACCAGATATGGTAGTGAAATACGAGCAACGCCATCTTTACGATAACACTTGGGATATAGTGTAATTATGGTGTTTTCTGCCATATAAATATTAAAAGACAGTTTTCTGTGTGCAAGAACAGCTCATTTATAAATAATATTATAAGCAGCTTTACTTCAAATGGCAGCTAGCATTTTAAAATGCAAGCACAAAGAACACTTCGCTATAAGCATTCAAAATACAATTATTGTTGCAAACATAAGATTCTCAAAGCGTCTCTAAAACCAATACATACAATGCAAATACCTATGTAAATGTGTACTGTATCCAAGGTGGGTACATAAACCTATATATTCATTATATCCACCACCGATAACTTTGCAATTTCCTATTAGCACCAGCGGTTGTGCCACCAAAGCCGCATAAAAGATTCACAATCTATTAAGGGCGACGTCGAAACTCATAAAGTAAGCCGAAAATAACGGTTTTAGAGCTCCCATTGTTTGCGATAAAACTTATTAATGGAGACGTTTAAGTGCATTCTGGGAGCCTTAAGAAGACGACGGAAGCCGGCAAGAACCGCATCTGCATTGCCGCTAGAGGATTTCCTTTCTCCTATTGAATCTCTTCGTATGCGTCAGCGTACCATGTCTTACGATTGCAGGGTGGTGTTTGGATAAGCTATTTAAGACAAAAGGATGGTCTGGTAAGGGTGATTGGAGATTGTGAAGTATGTAGAGGGATAACTTTATTCTTTTACCTATATTTTAGAAAGATTATTTTTTAGTATATACTTAATGTTTATTTTCGATAAATTGAAGTGGTTGGGGTTGGTTTTGGAATCTCTTGATTAAAAAAAAATGTGATATAGTACAAAAATTAAGGGGAGCATTAAGTTACAAAGGCTTACTTGAAGAGTAAAGATATTAAAAGTCTCTTATTGTGGTGGAATGGTATATTGTTGATTATACCATGAACATTGCACGAATGGAATGTCTGAAAAAAAGTGTTTAGTTAAGTCACCCAAAAAAAAAGTGTAGTCAATTTTGTTAGAATTGTACATAGTATGCACTGTTACAATTTAGAGGAATATATGTATCAGTTTCTTTGCTTTTTGAGAATGTTTACCATGATGTTTGTATATTTTATAAAATTTGGTTGGGGTTGGTAAAGTCTAAACAATTTATTAACTGCCTTACCAAAACTTCACAAAGAACATATACCTATAAGACCATTAATTGATTTTTCTAACGCCCATACTATTTTTCTAAGTAAAAGTGTATTAAACTTATTTAAAAATTTTGATTACAATTGATAATTCCATACAATTTACTAATCAATTAAAAAAATGAACAAACTGACTGTATAATGACAAATTAATGTATTTCTGCTATTAACTGTAATAATTAGGAGGAATACATTAATTTGTTATTTTCTCACTGTAAAAAGATTGCAATCCTTGACTGTATAATGGCTTCTTTCGATGTGGAGAACTTTTATTCCGTTCCCATTTTATATACTTTAGACAAAATATTTAACATAATAAAACAGAATAATCATAAGGAAAATATACTAAAATTAATTACACTTTAAGGGTGCCAATATTGACAATATCTCTCTAATCGATTATCTAGTATTACACCTAATAAAAACGTTATTTCTTGTATTGTATCGTTTTCTATAGCTTTGTCATTATGAGTTCTAGATAATTCTTTATTTTTTTTTTTTTGCAAGAAAATGTATTAATTTGTTTTTATCAATATCCATCTTTAAATTATTTATCGTCGCGTTATTTTTTCATCGTCCTACTTACTGTATACTGGGCAGAAGTTAGAAGCTACAGCACACTGAAATAATAATTAAAAATTATTTGCAAACAATTCTGAATTATGCCTTGCTCGGTACGCAGTGCTTGCAGTTTCTGTTACATAAATAATCGAAGATTTGTGAAGCTTCAATTCGCATTTAATTTGTTAAAGATGGTACATGACGAACAGAAGAGGACCTAAGATAACATCTTGCGGAATACCTTTCAATATTGGACAGTTTAAAGAATATATGTTTGTTTTATTATTGCCCACCATCGCTGAAATACAAGCACAGTGTGTTATGTTCATTAAGTATGATTTTATTAAATCTAAGCAAATTTTCAATGCTTCACTAAAAAGTGATAGTAGAATACCGAAAAAAGACTCTTTTGCGCAAAGAAATACATATCATCAGAAAAAAAACACAGAAAGAAACTTTATTTGAATTAGATATACTTAGTAACTTTTTTAATGTTACTGGTAGTAGCTAGTAGCTGAAGTAATCAAACTATTTCTTCAAAATAATATTTTTTATTCAAATAAATTAGCTTAACAGTAAAAAAAATATTTTTTTTTGAGTATATGATGTAAAATACGATTTTTTTAAAGGAGCTATTTACATATTTCATACAAAGTCGGTACAATTACAGACAAAATAGTAGCTTTATATCAAAATTGTGTTCCTGAAATCATCACATCATGATATTCGAAAGAAATAACCAAAGTTTTCTGACTTATAGTAGCAAATACGTTAAACATATTCTACAAGTACAGAAATTGTCGTGAAGATGGCGGTTCTTCTATTTCACTACACTAACTTTCCATACTCGATATAAACCTGTAATTTTATATTTATGAAAAATCTATGAGGACGAAACTATACTATGAGCAACAACTTGGAGTCTTTATATAATATGCTTAATAGAATAGTGTATTTTGGTCAAATAAACAAATAATTAAATTAAAGGTATTCTTTATTAATTTCGAATAAGGCAAAGTCAGGTAAGTGTGTATTAAAAATTGCATAGTGTGAAGAAAATGTAACACTGTTCACATAATAAGACATTTTGATAAATGTTACACATAGAACTACGTAATACATGCCCAGTTGTAAGCTTTCAATAGATACGCCTTTTATAATTATCAACGATTTACCAGAAAAAAATAATTTTTAGACACTGTCAATACTACACACTTACCCAGCAAAATGGGGCAAAGTGTGCAACTGTTCCGCATTTTATATATTAATAGCATTATTCTTTAGTTCGGCTAAGAGTGTAATACTATACTGATGCCTTTTTAATAAGGTATGATAAATTTACAAGATATCTAAGTTATTACACGTAAGGAGATGTGAATTTTTATTTGTAAAACTAGTATAAAGTTTGGTACATTAGTAATATAACAGAGGGCATCCATATTTTAATTTTGAAAATAAATGTAGCCAAACTACACACTTGCCTCGATTACACACTTACCTGACTTTACCTTAGTTTTGTTTCTTACATCAAATAAATATTTATTTGAATATATGTATGCACCTAAATTGTAGTCATTCGAATAAATACGATTACAAAAACATTTTACTTTACGACTAATATTGATTATTTTCCAGTCAAAACTGTATTTTTTCATAAGGAAGAAATTTCCTACCTAAATCACTATTTGTTTCAAATATTTTTTCTTAAGACCTACTAAATATTTCTTTGGTACTATTTAAAAGAATAATTTATTTGAATTAAATCACATATTTATTAACGACAAAGGGATTCGTATTATACAGAAGGCCCAAAAATGCTTTTCTCTTAGCATGTGGCACGGCAATTGTATTCCAAAGTTATTTATACCATTAAGAGCTATTTTATTGCTTAAAAATACTTAATACAATTAAACGTGTATCAAGATTGTATACTAAATGCAAATTGTACGAATCTACATAAGCGCTAAATTTATAGCTTCTAATTCCTGCAGTAAAACCAGAGAGTATATTTCTCGCGATAAAACTAAATTGTAGGAGATCGTTTTATGTAAAATGCACTTCTGTTCTTTTAATCTTTAAAGCAAACTGCGCCCCCAGCGCCACGCTGTCGTCATGACATTTACCCAAGCATTTGCAAATTCAATTAACGACCGATCTTAAAACGTGCACTTTCCGACTCTATACTCGATAGAATAAAGGTATGCAAAGCACTAAAGCACTGCCATCTAGTAGACTAGCTACTACACAATCTATATATGATGTGAAACAGAAAGCTCTATATATCAGTAACCGCACCTTTAGCCGTTTTTAACGAAGCGAGTGGTGTCGACTTTACTTTACAAAAGACACAACGAGTGCAGTACTTCACTTAATGGCACTTGCACCTCTGAAATGAACTCTTGATGAGTCTCCAGTTACAATTACGAACAGGAGGTGGCGATGCCTGGAAGTGCCGCCTTACTTTGCCCTCGTTAATAACAAGGTGTCAAATTAATAGCGGAGTTAAAAACAGCGACCATCGACTGCCTTTGATCTACGCCCGAAGATATATCGGGGCGCATAAATTTTCGGGCCCAGTTTAAATTAGACGCCGGGGTGGCGAAAATTAATTAAGGAGACAGACGGGGAGGTCGGAGAGAATAAAGGACGTGGACTGCATACGCTCCCCGGATGGGCGCAGTTACGTGGTAGTGCGACAGGGAGGAGATGGAAAAAGACAATGGACGCGGACGAGACGAGCTTTTTGCCGCCCCGTTGTCGAATCGAAAACTAATTATTGGAACGTCGGTATAGGAATTTAAATTGATTCAGATGTCGCGTCGGAATTAATGGGAGTATTAATTCCGCGGAGTTTTAATTTCTTGTATAATCGATTCTAGCTAGTAGCTTGTCTGTATGTGTAGATGAAAAGGCTATTTTTAATGCAAAAATTTATGATAATAAATTGTCGTCTTTTCCTACGATATAATGGTTATGTAAAGAAGTACCAATTTTGATAAGGAAATTAAGTGCATCTCTTCGATTTTGATAAAATTTGGTAAGAATGTAGAACACCGAATATTTGATACCTATATTTTTTTAGCATCCCATTTTTGGTTTCAGGGTGTGTAATCAGGCCTCAAAGTTACACTCGAAAACACATTTTTTGCAATATTTCAGCTTTTTCGTATTTTTTTTTTCTAAATGTCCATTTAAGGGTGGGCAAAAAGTGGTGAGGACAATGCATTTTTCATTTCCTCAGTTTCTCGAAAAATGAGAATATTTAATTATGTTTTAAGTTATGAAATAAATCTGTATTTCACATTAATTATAATAAAGAAATAGGAAAAGGATCTGTAATTGAATAACGGCGAAGAAGAAAAAATCGGTTGAAGAGTGTCATTATGATCCTTACGTTTTGTATATTATGTATGTGTAAGAAAAATTGAAAAATATTCACTCATTTGGGAGAAACTTAGGAAAACGCATTTTGTAAAACAGTGGGCCATCCTATAAAATTTATGATTTCATGCCCATCATAGAAGTGTAGCACTTTATTCGAGAAGATGGCGCTACAGAATTTTTAAAAAAATAATTTTGTTAATGTAGATTGAATCCATTGCTGATAATAGCCTACGTTAACTGCATTTTCATTAATAACAATACCGAAAATATAATGAAAAAAAAATGAAAAAAACTGAAAGATAAATTGTTACATTCCAGTTATGTATTCCCTGCGTTAGTCCAAATTATTTCCTTATAAAAATCACTCACAATTGAAAGGTAATTCGTTATAAAAGTATTTATTTTTCCTCATAGCTACAATTGTACTGTACAAATAAAAATAAAACTGCGTATATACAAATATTTTATAGCAAAGAAAATAAATAGTGTATATAGTTATACATGTCAGAAGAATAATAATACAGAAAGTGCTAAATTCAAGAATAGGTACTTAATTACGGGCAAGCAAGTAAATCGAGTTATTTAATGATCATCAATAATCGAATGATGCCTTGTCCATCATTCAATTATATCCACCACTACCTTTTATCAGTTATCTCCTCTGTCTGTGTTCCATCTCCTCCAGCAATTAATTCTCTAATATTTTATTTACACTCACTTCAAGTTTTTCCTAGAATTATTTCATTTTGGTAACAGAGATAATATAACCAACATGGACATTTGCCACGTATTCTCATCGATATATCCTACAACAGCGCTTTTTCTATAAAACAAATAAATAATCTAGTAAATAGGCAAGCACAGATAAGTCTCGAGCACTCTCAATTCTCCCTACAAAAAAAAAAAATTACTCTGATTCCATTTCACGCTCATTTATGTTATGTTTATCTGTTTATGTTCAAAAATGACATACGAACTTCATATGCCTTGCATTCATCGGCAATTCCTGGCGTCGCGCCAACACGAAAATTTCCTGCTTTTTAGGCGGTAAATACAAATTTATCAACTTTTTTTAATAAATTGAAATAAGTGTACCGATACAAAAAACAAAATACAAAAAAAAGAAACAATAAAAATAAAGTTTTTTTTTTTAATTTCTATTGATTCAATAATAATAATAATAGTAATATTTCATGTAATAATTCCCTCTAAAACAAAACTTTTTTCCTCTAGCTACCCTCTAAAAAGGGAATTTCTCTCTCATATACACAAAATGACTAAAAATAGCACCCGACCTTGTGATTCACTCGAAGAAATAGCTTTCTTTGAGCAAATTTATTAAAAATAATTTATTCATATCAAAGATATTTATTTTAGCGAGGAAGAATATTTCTTCAGTGGAAGAACCTTGCTACCTAAACATTAATAATCAACTTAAAATACCTAAAAATATGAGTTCATCCCAACGCTATTAAGGTTTCTATAACACCATAATAAAATTAACCCTTACAGAAGCCATTTAATTTTTTTTCCATCCTGCATACACACGTATTATTGACAAAATTTACTGCATTATTAGATTTTCCATCGTCACATATATACTCATAATCGGATTGTATCGGTTTATATATTATGGCTGCTTCTGAAGGCGATTTGCAACCTCTAATCGATAAGCGACACACTATAGTCCAACCGCAGCTTTAATGTCGTGTTCGATAGCTTTGAGACAAAGCGGTGCCCTATGCTATGTTTCTAGTAGTGATAATTCATCGAAATTTGTCGGTGGGAAATTTAAAGTCAGTTAAAATCGATTTTTAAATCTATATATGTATATACAGTAAAACATTTATATAGCGACCTCTATATTATAATTAATAATTCTTTTGCGGAAGTCGTTTGACGTACGACTCTCTAGAAACACCGCAACCTGTTATCAATATTCTTTGATATTGTTGAATTAAGAAGCCTTTTATAATGTTTATGTAATTTGGTCACTCACAGAAGCTTTACTGTATATGTAGTTGTTCCAATATTTTTTTTTATTATAAAATTGCTAAAGCCCTTATTATTTTATTAGATAAAGAGATTACGAAAATTTCCTGCTTCATAACCACTTAACTTCACCAGCAATTTTGCGGTTGTTAAACAGCATTTTATAGTAATATTAATATCACATTATCGCACTAACAGTGGAGCTGTTAAGTTTATTAAGGCTCTTCTTAATTCGCCTATTATTAAATACTAAAATACTTCAGCAGCTTAATTCATAAATGCCTTGGATATGTGCGAAAGCATAACAAAACGTTTTATGTATATTTTGTCCTGAACGATTGTTCTGCAACTATTTCTGCGTGCTTGGAAGTCCTTACGGGTTTTAACCTATCGAGGAAAGTATTGCGTGCACCCGTCAGCAGCGCGCGGTTCTTTTTTTATAGCTATATTAATATGTGGTAATCTCGCCACGATCGAACTGGATACACACATGTGCGTGTACCGAAACAAAGGAACTACACTTTGCCCGGAGTTATTCAAAGTCAATCTCAAGGTTTTTTCGCGTATCGAGGTTGTTTCTTAATAATGCATTCAGTACTATTATTTGTTTGTTTACTTCTCTAAAGGACTTCTAGTTAATTAAGTGGAATCTTGTTGCCGGGGAATTTTCCAATTATGCTAATAGTGAAGGCGTTAAGTGATAAAAGTAGGGATCTGTATTTATTTTGGGGTGAATACTCGACTACAGTCTCACACGGAATACCTTGATTACAGAAGAAATAAATATATATGTTTAGAAACTAGAGCACACAAAGCGCTTTACGCACAGTTTCACACAATATTTTATTTACACTCCAGCTAACCAAAGTTTAGTTAATTTAACAATGCTGTTTGTATATGGCGAACCAAAATTTTTTGTTACAGGAACGAAAAAAAATTCTTAGGCATTTGTTGTTAGTATAATACATTTATATTGTTATAGTAATCCTAGAAAGAGTTCATTCCAATCCTTTGAAACGTATCACGTGAAAAATAATGGTTGAAATAATTTAGTTATGATAACCAATATTTAAGTCAAATTAACCAAATCCTTTCAGTTAGTTCAAATATATATGCTGCTTCCATTTATCAAATTTCGAATATTCCATTTAAATGAATATTTAATTGAATGAACTATAATCTTTAATCTTTTGTTAACAACGTACTTATTTGAGGGAGACATGCGTTCGATATTGTAAACACGCCAAGTGTTTGTTCAGCATATTGGGGGTTGATGGCGAATATCACTCCGCCGCTGTAGTATGTGGTTAAGAAAACCGCCCTTTCAAGGATCACAGCTTCTATTAGACGTTTATCTGGTAAATATACCAAGATTAATGTGTTATAAACGTCCTTATCACCCTAGTTGTGCTAAATATGTTGTGTTACTGGAATGAAATAGGAGAAGCGCCATCTATGAGCCAATTTCAGGTAATACATATAAATATATAACGTATTTGCTATGCTATATATGGAGAAAACTGCTACAAAATGTGCTACTATCGTACTGATATTTTTCAATTCCTACAACCCAAAACGTAATTTGATTTAATGCTTCAGATTTGTATATATAACCTATGAAAAAAAATGTGTTGACTTTTTCCATTTTCATTGTTAATTGGAACAAGTTCAAACTGTAATTTAACTGAACCCATTCAAACTAAATTCTTTCTTTATAGAGCCCGAGAAATTATTTTGGTTTAACTCAAAATTTGGTCATAATAACCAAAAAAATTCAACAAAGAGTATTTTGTTAATTCAGTACAGTAACTTTTCTGAGTGTACGATCTACGAATTAAATATTTAAAAAAGCTATCATTTGATTAAAAGCAATTTATTAACAATGTAATGATATAAATTTTCGTATGTATTTTTGATCTTTTAAATAACTCCTTGGTTACTTTATTGCCTATTTCTGCTATCTGAGGGGTATGCAGAGTGGCGATTTCTCGTAATTACCATTCGTTTAAATTATTTCTACTAACTAATTCAGTAGGTTTAATACGTTTAACAATATTAAATTTTTCAAACTGTCATCACGTTTTTCGTTGTTATGTATTATTGGCAAGGGAACGCGATTTGCTATGAGTAGTTTGGTGCTGACGTAAGCATGCGAAAAAGTAAGTCCCACTTAAATTGCATTGTTACTTCATAAACGCTTCCAAATTATTACGCACTGCTGTCAATAATAAGGTTGTTTACTAAATGAAAATATACAGGCTGTCCCGCAATTAAGTGACCAAGCTTAAGGTAGAGGTATCTGACGTAATTTTAAACAAAATATCGTAAAGAGCATTGGTCCAAAACTGAGTCGTTTGACATATGCAGGGTGGCTTCGCTAAGGACACTATTGCTATCTCAAAAAGTATAGGAGATACAGAGTCGCTTAAATGGGGACAAAGTTGCTTATTGTTTAGAGACTAATAAAATGCGCTTAAAAAAATGTGGCGCCGATAAATGCACTATTATTAAGTGCACTTTAGAGAGAAAATACATTAAAGATTAATCCATGATATTTTGAAAGAACTGAAGTATTCCCTTTACCCAGGACCGTATTACCAAGTTTTGTGTAAGTGGCGTGGCATGAAAATAAAATTCAAAAACTGCTAAAAATAATAAAATCTACTATAACCACATAGCAGAATCGTAAAAACAATAAACAGAACCGTATTTAAAAAAGTAAGGTCGATCATGACTCTTCAAAGTCGAAACGTTGTATTGTAAATTTGATTACAAATTCTTATAGGCAAGTTATTTTGTAATAAAAAATCTTAATACATTTTTAATTTTTGTGTATATTCGGAACCATTCAGAAACTGTTATCTTTTTAAATATATTTTATTAGTCTCTAAAATACTTAACATTTTACTTATTTTATATCACCTATACTTCTTGAGATAACGATAGCATCCTCATCAAAGTCACCTGTATATCCGATACGAGTCATTTGTGGACCAAGGTTTATTAAGATATTTTATTTAGAATTATATCAGGCATTTCTAATTTAAATTTTGCCACTTAACCGCGGGACACCTGTATATATAATGACTGGTCTAAGGAGAGTAGATAAAATACATCACTATTTAAAAATTACAACAAAATGTATTGCGTATTAAAGAAAATAATTAACAAAACAAAAAAGTCAAATACAGGCATTTTTTGGGCAAATATATGTCTTCTCTCTCATTCAAGTTGGCCGGGTTGACGACAATTCTCTTTTTTGCGTCTATTACCGTTTTCCTGCCTAGGCAGGCAAAAATGTCACTAAAGGTTCGCCACACTAGATTCCACATGACAGACGTACAATAAATTGTCATTAAGCTACTGTTTAACCATGGGTTGAACCATGTATGCCAACTTGTACTGTCAACTCCCTAGTGTCAAAACTTCTTTTCTATTTTTAATTCAAAACTAAGATTTGTCGGCCCAAAAAGCATTGTGTAACACACTGCCAGAAACTACAGTTTTGTGAGTATGAGTACGAAGAAATAACAATGTTTTTGGAATTTCGACTAACTTATATAATTAAAATTTTTAGTAAAATACATATTGTATATAAACGTTTCTACTTCTTGAGTAATTTTTATATGAAGTTCTTTTAAACCTAAAATTAGTAATGTACTTGTAAATCAATTGAATGATACCTGATTTTAATGTTGAGGTCACAGTCAATGTTTGTAGAAAGTTATAGATTCTACTTTAGTCATGTAGATCTAATTATCAAATTATTTACTAATGATCCATAGATAAATTTAAAAATATCTAATTCACTAATGTTTTGACATTTAAATCTAAATGACTAATGTAGATCTAATAACTTTTTACAAAAACTGACTGTAAAATCAACATTCAAATTATCAGGTAAATTACTAATCATCATGGAATTGTTTTTTTAAAGTGTATTCATATACATTACTAATAATTTTAGGTTTAAATTTTTTTTTATAAAAATCATTGAAAGACGACAAAAAAGTCGAAACGTTCGTATAGAAAAATGTATTTTATTAAATTTTTTAATAATTAAAGTTAGCTGAAATTCCAGAGTAAGAGAATTGTTTCATTTCAAGTATCACACGGCTGTAAGAAGAGAGAAAAAGATTTTTCTTTGATTCTACTATCACTCATTATTTGATAAATACAGCAATGTCTCATTTTAAATTGATTTTCTTTATTATTATTGATATTACAAATTATATTATAAAATTTCTTCCAAAGATGATGTAACCTTCGACGATAATAGATCTTTATATTGTGAAAACTATAAAAAGAGGAAGTACTATTTGGTTGATTTGTTTAAAAAACAAAAAACATTCCAAAATTATTTATAATTTCCTAATCAGAAGTAATATAAATCTATAATAAAATTAACATTATATACTTAAATTGAAGGATAGTGTATTAGGAAATTATTAGTTTATCTTATTGTAAAACTCTATTTTATTGGGCACATTTTCTTTTATAATTAATAATAATTATATCCCTCGAAAACATGCATACATTCTATTTTGAAATTTGTCCCAGGTGTAGTTCAATTACATCCTAATGATTTTGGATATACGTATATCCCAATTATTAAACCAAACCGACGTATTGTGCGTTTGTTAGAATTCGGAATAATTAATGAGGAAGCCTCATTCATACACGGATCAAAATTTGTATGGCTACGCGTTATTCTGCGAATAACCACGAACATATATTGTATCTGTACTATAGTTCGTATCGTCACGAGTTGGGAGTAGTCGAAACGTAAAATACCAATACCTACCATAAGTTATTCACTCCTATTCGAAAGCGAGGTAACTGCTTGTAACATTAATTAGGTGTTATGTAAAATATGTCCGCAAATCCTATGACAAACCAAAATACGTATGTAACTTTAGGCGTTTCAATTTTCTATGAATTACTACCTACAACTTTGATTTACAAATGGTCAGCATTTCCAATTAAACTCTATACGTATCCTGTTTGGAAACATGCATCTATAGCAGTAGTGGTGAAAATGTTCTATTAAATTGTAATAGAAACAAATTTCCGTGAGGTTGTAACTTTTAACACCTCAAACCTAACACAGTTTCGTATGTTCCTGTAATTACCGAGTTACAGCACTCCTTACATGCTCTTACGCGTACTTATGTATTTTCCGCTTTCTGCATGCATTTCTCTACGACTTCAGGAGTAATAAATTATCCTGAAATTGCTGTAATTGTAATTCCCGCATTTGTACGCGCGAGCAGCAATTATAAGAGATTTTCATTACTAAATTGCCCTTTTGGCAGCGCACATATTCATGCAGAATTAATTAATTTTGTATATTAAAGCCAAATACACATGTACCATTTAATGCAAAGTGCAAAGGTACAGCTCCTACCAAAAAAAAGTTAACTACCTGCACGAAAATATCGGCAGTAAGCCCACTTAGAACGAATTGTAGCTTTTACTATAGCTATTGAATAAAGCACTATATTGTATTCTATTATTCAATGGCCGTACCAAATATTTCTTTGATTTAATACAGGAATATTTTTAATATTCCTAAATCAAGTAATAATTTAGTAACTGTAACCAAATGCATGAAAAATGGTTGAAAACAACAAGATAGTTTTTCCCGTGTATAACAGTTTTACTTTAAACACTGCTGTAAAGGTCCTTGGCTTATAAGTAAATCAGCATTACATGAAAAGATTCCAATTATCTCTGAAATTTCTTTAACCTCGCGCGAAAAATATTCACTTTTGTTCATTATTGTTTGTGTATCTGAGACTTATGCACGTGAGAACATGCATAAAACTAAAATACTTCCGCATAAAAAACACTCAGCTTGAATACAGGTACTTGCATTTGCCGTTAAAGCAGGAGTTTTAAATCAATGTATACAAATAAATCAAAAGGTCCGGCTCTTTTAATTAAAATATTGTTTATAATTCAATAATACTTAAAAGAAACTAAAATCTGTTGTTAAATATATTATGTACATAATAACTACCTAATAGAAATTAAACATTTTTTTTTAATAGTATAACGTGCTATTAAAAAAATGGACACAATTTTACATACACATTTTTCACTTGCCACATTTGATTTAAATAAAAATTAATGCTTTATAATTTCAAAGAGGGGAAATGATAGATGTATGAAAAATAACAACTGATGGCAAGATAGTGAAATAAGTTATGACAAGAATAATATATTAAAACACTAGTGTTAAAATGACGTTTATTGTAACGCGAGTAGAACTTCAATTAACGAGTTTTACAACAATCATTGTAATACGTGTTTTTTGTATTATTTTTTTTCTATTTCGCATAAATTTACTTTTTTTACTATTTAAAATGAGATTTCTTATCCATGCAGATAATTTCAATGTTTTCATGTTGGTAACACTATACTGTCATGTTAAATTCAAATCAGTAAATTTAATTTTTCCTATTAAAAGAAGAAGATAATAAGTAAATGTGCATATATTCTCATCAATACATTGATCATATTGAAGTGCGTTTTGATTTGTTAAGTCGTTGCTATGGATTTGGAAGATTTTTCCTGCACTCTTCCGGAGCTAAAAAATATAGCTTGTACTGCTGTAGAGCAATTAGCATTATTAATAATAATAATAATTTTTATTGCTATAGATCATAAAAATTATAAAAGCATTGTCAAGTGTAACAATTAAATGTCATTTCATACGCTTACAAGCATTAAACATCAAGCTGGTAAAACAAAAACCAAAAAAATACCTAAAAATACATAACAAAATCCATTACATAGCTATAAACGCGCAGTACAAGCCATCTAATATTACAGTGACACTCTAAAGAACTCCTCGTATGAATAGAAACATTTGTCGAGCAAAAACTTTTTTTTAGAGCGATCTTATATTGATTGACAGTTGGTTTATGTTGACACCGATGTAACAACCGTATGATTAAGTTAGAATAATGTAAAAGCCGAATTAAGTGGTTTTACCAAAACTCAATGTGTTCGTCCCATGATAGAGAGTCATCCAGTGTTATGTCTAAGAACTTAAATTTACGAACATTGGGAACCGATTTACCATTTAAGTTGAAATTAATGCATGAATTTGTTTTGTTGTTCCAACATAATGCGGCAGATTTATCTGTGTTTGGTTTTTTAGTAAATTGTTTTTAGTACACCGATTATTAATGCTTTTATTTACGGTACTACCTAACGGCGATACATTATTAAAATCGGTGACTCTTACTATACATGACGTGTCATCCGCATACTGGTAAGGAAAACACATCTCCAACACATATCTGCCACGTATACCAAAAACAACGTAGGGCCCAATATGGATCCCTGCGGAATACCCCGTGTGTTCGACGAAAGTGATGGTGAGCACTCTTTCTCTATACCCTGTTCGACATTTTTGCCTGGCATTCAAAAAGGACTTTATATACCTAAGAGCCATTCCCCTAACACCGATAGTTTCCAATTTACTTAATAAAATTTGATGTTGAAAAAAAAACGCAAATTAATGTTGCTTCATTGTTTTGTTTCATTCTATATTATCAAATATCTTATTTAGCTTTTTGAGGCAGTAATAGAAGATATACATTTTGTTGGAAATGCGTTTATTTATTGGGTTTTAGGATGCAGCTTTGTCTGTAAAAACTATTTAGGTAATTCAAGCAAACATTTGTTAAATAGTACTTATTTGAAGGTCAAACAGCTGTACCGTTTTTAAATTTTCAACATTTATTTTAAATACCGAATAAATATCTCTTTGTTTTCACAATGTATGTCGAAAATAATAAATGATAGATTGAATGAAAAGCCAAAATGCACCTTTAATCCAATTGTCGAAACAGTTATCTATAATTTACTCCATTAAAACAAACATTGTGTATGTATTGTTCCAGTCAAATGTTTGGTTGTGACAAAATGTTGTATGTGTTTGAAGGAAACAAATATTTATTTGCGCATATATAAACCTGCCACTTGGATAAATCAATTAATGTTTTGTTGAATCAATGAAATTCTTTTCTATGTGTGTGTATTAAAGTAGGATTTGCAACTTAGCAGCGAAAACATTCCAACGCAAGTGATGCACGTATTGAATTATATAGACTATTTTTTTATGTAATCGTAAATTCTTCCTTAGCATGCAGGTCAAACGACTTCCTATAACACTTTCTATGCTAGATAATATTACTTTCGCATAAATATAATAGACTTTCTTCAACCAAGTATATAGTGAGTTACAAAATAGCATAGATATACATATGAACGCATATCCATGTTTGTGCATCTTAATACATATTTATCGATTGTTAGATAACTCTTCAAGCCCCATGCTTTATTTTCTATTTATTGTTAAAACTATGGAAAGTATATGTAGTTACAGCGCAATTAAAAAGAATCTTGATGATACGAATTATAACAAATACAATTTTTCTATTCTCACTTTCATAATTTAATGATTGCAGTTTACGTGTATAATACATAGATGTTATGTGACCACACTGAATATGATGAAAGCAGATCGTGTTACCCAGCTGTTTGTTGTAATGCATTTGTAGTATTACAAATTGTCATCTTAATGGAATTATCTCAATACAGATGGAATCAAGTTAATCCATTTTAAATCTGCTATATACAAGAGCTTAGGAAATGCTTTGTGCGAATAAAGAAAGATTTTTGACTTTTTTATAAAACATATTGGATAATTAAAAACATATTGGGTGTTGTATTATTTTATTTCGTTTTTTATAGCAGTGGAAATTTATTTTTTTTCCACAAAATTGCACTTTACTTTCAGTGCCTAAAAGCTAAACTGCATTGATTTTGTCTCTTTGCTAAAATGGTATTACGTCATATTCTGATTAGTTGGAAGCTTCTTTTTTAACATAGTGGAAATATACAAAGGCCACCACTAATATTGATTTGTTGTTTGTTTACAAATATTACAATCAACCATACCACACTATAACAAGCATACGAGCGATTATATACCTGTTCTTGTATATTAATTTCCATCTAACGTAGGCACGGATAAAACATTTACATAATGCATAGGTATTAGATACGTATATCCTATTAAGAACACATTCGCTCGCTTCACATAACTTATCCGACTTTAACCTTGAACCGAATCAGGTGTTAGGCCATTCCAATGTGCCGATCATGGTTCTATTGCTCAACGATTCATGTTGTCAGTGCCGCGCTAAAAGGAAAAAAAAAAAAAACAGGACTACGTCACACCAGTTAAGCCGGTCTCTAATGTAATAAAGAGATTTTGCCTAATAATAAAAATAGTTTTGCCATTATATGGTAATGGATTAACTTTCCAACAGCGACAAATACTATTGTTGTTATAAGTAGATAAACATAATGAGTAACTGAATTTGATTTAAATAATTTTATTTTAACTTATGAATGAAGAAAGTATTATTTTTAACAATCTAGACATTGTATTTAATTATATGGTGCTCAAAAACCTTTTCATTAATCTGCAATTGTTAGAAAGCAGCGTATTAAGGAATTTAAAGATAATTTTTATTTTATATCTTCCTTTTCCTTAAATTATAAATGAATTCTATATATAATAACGTTGATCTCGTATTTTTCTCAACACTAAAACCGTCCAAAATGATTTTTTTATACACAACGTGTGTATAAATTGTCGCAAAAGCTATACGCAGCGACAGTCTTCCTTCGTTTCTGAATCTAAAATCTAAATGGTAAAATATGGTACTATGCTTCATGCGTCTTCAGGAGCCACTTGAAAGTAACATACATTTGGCAACACTGTAGTCGCATACTACCGTAATGGTAGTTACAATACTTGTCAAAATTGACAGACAGAATTACAAATGACAATTGGATAACACAAATGATTACATAGGGAAAAGCAATAAGAAAGCTTTATTAAAACAGAATTAGTAGTTATGATTTTTCGAACGCATCTCTTGTAATAAATTAACGACACTATTACCTACGCATATGTTCAAATTGATATCCGTCTGTTTGTAAACACATTTGCAATCTACGAGGTATTGTCTGTATTACTTGTTCAAGCCTTTCCGGGTAATTCTCTAATACTGCCGCGTTAATTCGTCCTATAACTTCGTCAGCGTCTTGTGGAGGTGTTGCGTAAACTTTCACCTTTATGAAACCCAAACAAAAGTCTAAAGGATTTAGGTCGGGAGACCTTGCAGGCCATAAGATAGGACCACCGCGACCAATCCACCTGTTAGGGAAGCGTTCATCCAACCACTCTCTCACATTACCGAAAAAATGTGCCGGTGGTCCATCATGCATGTAAAACATGTTACGCCGTATATTCAATGGCATCTCGTCAATAACTTGTTCTAATACATTTAAATACCGTTGGCATCAAGTCGATTTGGCAGATAGATTGGCCAATGACACGGTGATTTATTATACCCAGCCAAACATTAACTGAAAACTTTCTTTGGTGACAGTATTCCCGAAACGCATGAGGATTTTCATCTGCCCAATGGTGAAAATTATGGGTATTGAGTACACCATCTCTGGTAAACATAGACTCGTCGGTCCAAAGAACACCTCTTAAAGAGTCGCCATCTTCTTGAATCCTATTTAAGATACTATGACAAAAGTTTAAACGGTGTATGTTATCGTTTTCATAGAGCGGCTGCACCTTAGCTATATGGTATGGATAAAGAAGGTTTTCACGTAGAACCAAATGAACGGTCTTATTACTGCGGATATTGAATGTGGACGCCAACTGTCGAGTACTGACGGAGGGATCTTCTTGTACTGAGTCTAGAATTTCCTCTTTCAGTTGTAATGTACGCCGTTGTCTAGGTCGACCAGCGTTGGCATTTCTTTTTTTAAACGAACCAATTTCACGTAGACGTTGGTCCAGCCGTCGAAATACGTTTCCAGTAGCAAGTCTCCGGTTTGGAAAACGTACGCGATATTCCTGTTCTGCCATGTTAGCATTTCCATTACAAAAACCGTATACCATATACATATAGGCATATTCATTAAATGTAAAAACCATTGTAAATAAACAAAACAATAATACGAGAACGATAAAAACACTGAAACAAAAAACTAATCAGAGAATACGAGTAATCACGAGAAAGAGCAGAGCTTGCATAAAATTGAACACTTCAGATTAATGTCAAAATTTGACAGTAATGGTTTTGATTGAAATCAAATTAGAATACAAAGTCATTGTCCTACAATGTTGCCAAATGTGTTTTTCATGAGAGGATGCTTATGAAGAAATGTTGAAACCAGGCTCTAAAATCCAAAAGAAACTGTTTACGAAAAAACAGAAATAAGAAATCGTCTAAATTCAAAATTGCAGCTATCTATACCGACAAATAACGAACACAAACGCTTATTAAGAACTAAAAAACCGTACTCGTGAACCTCGTGAAGACTTATGAAGCATAGTACAATATTTTACCATTTAGATTTTCGATTCAGAAACGAACGAAGTATGTCGCTACGTGTAGCTTTTGCGACAATTTATACACACGTATAAAACTCGTTCCTGGTTCTCATAAAGACTGATATGCGAATATAGGCTTCTACATTATGAAATGTATTTGTGGTGATTATATTGTTTCATAATTTTTGCTCTGCAAGGCAATCTCTGGTCGTGCCAACCCGACTTGGCTGGCGCGAACAAGGTTTTTAATAAGCTAGCTAAGTAAATCCGCTTTTAAGGACAGATTTAATTAAAAAGGTAGGCAGAGAGGGAGTAACAAGTCACGTAAGGAAGGCGCATTGCAATCTTAATCTAAGCTTTTTGCAAAACCTAACGCGTAAAAATTGAATACGATCTTTGTATCTTTGTTGGTTTAGAAGAGTTGATACTTGTTTCATCATCGTTGCCGCTTTACTGTAAGCTACCCCAAATAATTCGGCGATTTTATTTGATGTTACAACTTTTCCTAGATCATTTCTCAACCAAGTTTCAATTTGTTGTGCGTGATAGGTTTAGGGATCCTTGCCTGAGGATGTTCTCGTTTGGACAAAACCGGTAGCTTTAACTAAAAAGAATTTGTGAGAAAATAGGTCATTATTTCAATGACCTTATTTCCTTTATTACTTTATTTTTCTTGATTTTTACGAATTAATCACCAATGTGGAAAGACAACGCGTAACTGATGTGCAGTGATCTTGGGTGAGCTTTAAAAATTTTGTACGGTTTTAGGGGTGCAAAATTGCTCCGAATCTTACAGGAATTTTACCAAAAACTTTTTAGTGTGTGGACATTGTTTCCTGAAATGAGGTATTTACTTTTACCCGATGTACTTCATATCAGGGCTAGCGGAGTACCCCATATTAGGAAAGTCGTTTATTATGACAAAATCTGAAGTACTCTAAGAAGGAGAAGCTAGATGAGTAAAGATTCGCGTCAAATATTCGCTAATAAATACAAAACACTTAAATTGGCTACTGAGATTTAAAATCGCTTACTTTGTGCGCAGAATCTTTAAGGCAAAATGGCGCAAAAAAGTTTTTTGTTTTCACTTTCCAGTGGGTATTTATAGTAAGGCTATAGCTATCAGATATTTATATTTTTTGTTTTTCCTTGTTGACAGCACCCTCTATGGATGAATAGATCTAATACAAGCTTGCTTGATCTATTCATTCATAGAGGGGGCTTGTTGATTTGCGAGGAACTAGTCTATCTTTTCAGAGGTGCCGATTTCATAACCGGGTTCCCTCCCTCAATAGAAACAAAATTCACAGGATAGACATTTATGAGGCGCCAACATGAAATCCCTCATGCTGTTGTGTCAGAGCGAGAATATACGAATTTTATTGAACTACTTAAATAGATTTGGCATCTTTGGATACCATCTTCATAAGAGTAACACTTCCTTCAAAACTTAAACTAAGTACTTTTCGTGTTAAGAAATATTTTAAATACACGGTTAATTAAATGGACGCCGATATGACCTGAGAATTTGGCCATAAAATACTATGAAATTAAAATCTGATTACAAGTTGCGTGCAAATTGCCATTTTATGTTTGGTAAACTAATATTTTGTATTTAAATTTTGAATCTTTTCGCTCGCAATGTTGTAAAATTCCATTAACATTCCCATTCACCCAAAATATATAATAAAATCGGAATTTAAACTAACGCAAAACTAGACTCGCCCGTAAGTACGAGTACTGCTTTGGTACGCTGCCGAGGCAGCCTTTGAAACAAAGCGACTGACTGGAGTGCACGCAATAAAAAGTAATAAGCCCGCATCTACATACTAATTGGTTTTGTTGGGCTTTATTTAACACTATTTGCATTTTTATTAAAATTACTGGGGCTTCCCTCGTAGCTCGTGGTGATGGCGTGCGATGTTTTTTTTTTTTAATATTGTTATGCAGTTTAATATATATTGTCCGAGGTGGCTAAGTAATTTGGGGCGCATTCAGAAACAAGCGTGGGAGTTGCAGCGGTGTGAGGAAGCTTCTGGGAAGTTTTGGACATGCCCCAAACAGAATTTTTATGAAAAGGTTTTGTTCGGTGCACCTGAAAAAAGGTTTTAATAAAATTTGTATAAACACCAAATAAAATTAATATTTAGAATGACAATATCACATTTTTAGAATAACAATATTTTTAAACTATACGTGCCAAAAAAATTGCAACACTTTAAACGAGGTCATTCATAAAGCTGCAGTCTTAATAGAAGCAACTGGCTGTATACAAAAAGTCGCTGATAATCATCTGTCAGAACTTCGTAGACGAAGAGGAAGTAGAAATTGTCATCTGGACTGCTCGCTCTCCAGATTTAAACCCGATCGAGCATGTGTGGGATATGATGGGTAGCTACATAAGGCGTTTACCACAAGCAGCAAACACTTTGCAGGAACTTCGCCGTAGTCTACAGCAAGCCTGGGATCGGATCCCACAATATGCCATTGATCATCTTATTCAAAGCATGCATTTCAGGGTTAGACATTGCATAAACAATTGTGGGAATGTGGCATTTTATTCATAAATTTCTTGGTAATTGTTGGTATTTTTTCCATTTGTTATGATTTACTATTGAAAACTAGTAGTTATGATTTACTACTTGAAACTTGCCAAAATTTCAGCTTTGTGACTCAACTCCCTCAAGGTGTTGGAATTTTTTTGGTACGCAGTTTAGTTCAGTCAGCATTATAAAAAGGTTGCCAGACCAACAGAATGTTTGTTAAATTAACATATAAGACGTAATGGAATGTGTACTCGATATTATTTAAATGTAAAGTTACTATTTCACTTAGTTATGTTTTAAAACTAATTAGATATAACAAGAAAAGGGATATAAAATGTAGCAGTAGACAGCCAGACGATGTCCAGGTGATGTAGGAAATCTCTGCATTTGGCAAGTCCTTCAAACCACTTTCCTTCAGAATATTTTCTTCGGGAAGGAAAGATGATCAGCAGTGATATACCCATACATCGTAATTGAATATTAGAATTTGAATAGTATAATTTTACAATAGATATTGACAGATCAAAGTTGGATCCAAGTTCAATTCAAACGAACATTTTTTTTTTACAGTGTACTTATTAGATTTAAACTTAGTCTAATAATGTTTTATATGCATTGGCAGTCCAATTGCATTGATATGTCAACAGAAGGACATGGAAAATTGCTGGAAATTGGGTTTCGTCACAATTCTATGTGTATAAATAGTTGCTTACGTTTTGCACAGTAATTAATTTTAAGATTGTTAATTTTATATAGTGATAAGTGTTTTAAGTGTTAAATTTTTAAATGTATTTTTTCTCATGATCCAGAGACACCTACCTTTATTATATTTTAATTGTAAGGTGATTCCAGAATTTTGCAATAATTAATTATTTTTATTTCGTTTAAACATTCGACAGTCGATTCGGTCACATAGGCACTCTCATATATACCCCCCTGTCTAAAAGACAATCGCCCTCAAGTCGGTTATAGTTTTTCATTTTGAATGCATTCACACACAATTTGTTTCGTAAAATTTAACGGCTATTTTGATAAAATCCAATTTTATTCTAAAGTACAACCTAAAAATAATTGTTATTTGTTAAACAAGTTTATCACATAAATATTATCCAAATTACCTTTGGATAATTTTCTGCAACGACGATTTTTCCCGAGTAATGTTCCTGTCCTGATCGAGCCATCCTCGGTGATCAGAAGTACGATGTACCAGAGCCCCTGTCAGACACCCGGATGTCAGCCGGTTTCACTTTTCCAAAGGTACTCCGCGTTCAAATCTACCTAAAATTAAACGTATTATTTCAATCCTGATCAAAATTTACTTATACTTATAAGAAATTTCATTTCAATACGTTCAGCATTTTGGGATTAGGAATTTGTTTGTATCATTGCTGAACTATTCACAGTCACTTGGGGAAAATTTGTATAAGTTGGTACGTTTCTAGGTTAATATTTGATATGTATTTATGGTACGAACCAATATCCAGTAGTTTTACCATCAAGGTTGGCCATTCTGATTCACACGTCGTTTAAGCATAGCATATCTCCGTTTGAACGTTCAGAGAATGCGGCAATTTTGAAATTTAATTTAAACGTATTCACGTTCTCGATAATGAATTTATATTGCAAAAAGTAGAATTACTAGTGAAAACGTAATTGTTGCGGACTCACGTAACTTACCTGAGATAATAATATCTTTAGATTTATGTCTGATTTTACACAGGTTCACAGTTCGAACTTTGTTACAAAATAAAACCACTTCTATTCACACTTAAATGTTCTCATTATACATGAGAGGTTGATCACTATCGAGGTATTACACTATCGTGCCTAGGACATCCTGGAAACTGGTCATTAAATATGCAAATTGAAGGAGAGGACTTTTTTGGCAACAGTCTTCCATGCCGTCTCCACACGTACTGAGATAATAGGAGGGGTAACTATTCGTTATTTTTTCGATGTCAACGTGCTCCAATCGGGAAATTCTCGCCCTGCATGCCATCTGGCATGGGAGAGAGCACACTTATGTTTTAATACTGATAAATATAGATGTCACTGGGATGTTAAAAATTTGATTTTTACCAATTTAATTAATGTATCATTTTTAAATTTATTTTTGTATACCGGGGTGTATGCTAGCGTTACAGTATATATAAAATAAGCAGAAATTACAGTTAAATTTATTTATTTTACATTCAATTTTATCAGAAAAAATATAAGCGCAGTAGGTTGGAATTTGGAAAATATTTTCTTTATGAATACCACTTTTTATATGCAGTATTTGTTGTTGTATAAATGCATAACCTCAAAATATATGCATTTCTTTACAATAATCACACCTCTTTAATGTTTGAATTCCCACAGTAGTAGAATACCGCAATACGCCAGAAGATTTTCTATATAATAATACAAAAAAAAAAAGTTGCGAAAATAGCAAATCGAATTCCGATAGACTTTCCTTTCTTCGTAGAAAAATTTCCCCGTCCAAAGCCGCGGGGGTCCCGAGTTTCATTCTTCCCTTTTCAGTAATCCTTTGATGTTCTGTGTGCAGCGTTGGCCCATTTCCGCTCTGTATGCCTCCTTTTGTATTCCACGGTGCTTTTCGTATTAATTTATTCCTTCCTTAAATTACTTACGGTCCTAGTCGTATTCGTACGTCGGGAATTAAGCTTCTTTTTTGCGTTATCAAAAAGAAAAAAAAAAAGAAGGAATTATTACGATCCTTCGTCCGCGCGACTTAATTTGATATAACGTCAGATTCACGAATGCGCAGAAAAAAAAAGACAACTACCGCATTTATACAACCAGATACCAGATTCCTGCGCTCGTGTTATTTGCCCTGTTATGTTTCCTCTGTCAGAGTGCATCTTATCGTAAAGTTGTACGTGTTTTGCATACCTAGCTCCACTCGCGTATATGAAACTTCCCGAGCACTTATCTATATGTTAAGCCGAGCCCCTCGTGCACAAGTTACATGTAACAGATATATGGATTCACGGCGAGGTTGCCTTCAATTGTTTTTATTATGAGAGAATGCACGCGGAAGATCGTCAGAAGCGATTCGTAATTCCCGTTTTCCCTTAACGTTCGCCGCGTACAGTATGGAGACGTTTTGTCTGGTGATATTCGTCTCTGAGAAGGACTGGGGAGATGGTAATATTCGCAAATGTTTTACTCGATTCAAAGAGAAAAGTAAAGGCTGCCGCTTTGAAGAAGAAGAAGAAGAAGAAGAAGAAGCTAGTATAGGAGCGATCGAACTTCGGCACTTCCGAATTCCAATTGCGAGCGGCATCATGATTGACATAGGATAAAATTGGATTCCGTCGGGGTACGCGCAATGGTTCTGTTTACCACATCCACTTCCTGTTATAATAGTGTGGATCTGAACTACAGTTACGAAACTTATTTGCGGAGGAGCAAGAAAATAATTGAAATTTAAAGTTCCCACGGATCCGACAAAACTGTTTCATACGCAGAGGAAAGTTTTTGGTAAAATTAAATATAAATATTGTCGTGGAATGAGCATTTGATATTATTTAAGTGTAAAGTTACTAGTCTCAACTTTTATATATTTTAAAAATAATATAATATAATAAGAAAAGGATATAAAATGTAGCAGCAGACAGTCAAACGATGTCCAGGTGACGTAGGAAATCTCTGCATTTGGCAAGTCCTTCAAGGCATTTTCCTTCAGAATGTTTCCTTCAGGAAGTAAAGATGATCGGCAGTGATATAGCTACACATCGAAATCGAATATTAGAATTTGAATAGCATATTTTTATAACAGATATTGACAGATCTAAGTTCAATTCAAATGAACATTTTTATTTTTTTTACAGTGTACTTATTTTATTTAAACTTAATCTAATAATATTTTTATATTCATTGGCAATCCAATTGCATTGATATGTCAACAGAAAGACATGGAAAATTACTGGGGTTTCGTCAAAATGTCATGTGCATGCATGATTGCTCACTTATTGTACAGTAATTAATTTTTTTACATTGTAAATTTTATATAGTAAAAGTGTTGAAAAATTTTAAATGTATTTTTCTCATGTTCTAGAGACACCTACCTTTACTTTATAATAATGTAAGTTGATTCCAGAATTTTGCTATATTTGTTTATTTTAATTTTGCATAAACATTCGACAGTCCATTCGGTCACATGGGCATTCTCATGTATTAAACATCTTATATACCTCTCACTTCGGTGACTCTTTGAGACAATTTGTCCCCCTTGTCGAAAGACAATCGCTAGAAAAGTCTGTTAGAAAATTCCAATTCAAAAGGATTCATTAGTCAACCAGTGTCAGAGGTAGACGTGTCTCAATTAATTTTGTAAAATTTAATTTTAATTTATTTCGATAAAATCCAATTTTATTCCAAATTCCAACCTAAAAATGATTGTTAATTGTTAAACAAAGTTTATCACATTAATTTTATCCAAACTTAACCTATAATCTTTGGGTAATTTCTCCAACGACGATTTTCCTGAGATATGTTCCTGTCCAAGCCATCCTTCGTGTTTAGGAGTACGATATACCATGGCCCATATACACCTGCTCATTCTGATGTTTGGTGAATTCATCCTCTAGAAGGTATTCCTCATCCAAATCTACCTTAAAATAAACGTATTATTTAATCCTAATCTAAAATCTCTACAATTATATAATGCAAATCACTTATGTTCATTCCGGCTGGAGTTTCGGCAATTTCTCTTCGGATTTGAATTCTTCAATTGTATATAGCAGGTCGAGTAAAGAATACTTTGGTTTTAAGGTAACCACAAAATGAAATCACAAGCCGATAGATCAGAGGATCAGGGCGGCCATTGAAAATCACCATATCTTGAAATTACGCGTTCCCCAAATAATTGGCGTACAGCTGCCATCGATATTGCTGCAGTGTGTGACGTTGCTCCATCTTGTTGAAACCAGGCTGTGTCAATAATTTCTGGAATCTCTGTAGTTGTTGCGCAACATAGTTTCAAGCATGGCGACGTAACGATTCCATGTGACTGTGGTCGCATTGCCATTCTCGTCCTCAAAAAAATAAGGGCCTTTGTCTTGGGGGGGGGGGGCAAGGATTGTCTTGTGACTAATGTCGAAAATTTGGTTTATTAACGAATCCGCTTAGGTTTCTACCTAATGGCATAAAAATTCTACTTATGACATCATGTATTTCCCACAATGAAGTCATCATTACTTTTTTTTAACTGACAACCCCATTATATAGATGATGCTTAAATGACTGCTTAAATGATGGCGTAAAAAAATGGTACCTTAGATAATTGTTTTTTTTTTTGAGAAAATAACGCTTAAGCTAAGAAATAAAAATGTAATTTTGATGGAGAAAAATATTAATTAAACCCCTAAAACAAACAAAATTTAGTTAGTTTACAAAGCTCAATTGATTCACGAATTAAACGAGGATAATCCAGACCTTCGCTTGCAGTTTTGGGAAGAACTAATGTTACGCTGCGATGAGGACAATTGTTTTAAATAATATTCTTTTTTCTGATGAAGTCACTTTTTGCCTGAATGGAGCAGCACATCTTCACAATTGCAGGTATTGGTCAATCCTCACAAATCGCCAAGAGAAATTAAGGATTGGAATAATCAGATGGCGTTTAATAGGGCCTTACTTTTTTTTTGGAGGAAACCTTATAGCAGCATGTTATTTGGACTTTTTGCGATTTGAATTAGTGCCAGCTCTAACAGCAAGCATGTTTCCAAATGATCACGAAGCAAATGTACCTCACCAGGATATTTGGTTTCAATAAGATGGGCCGCGTCCTCACTTTCCTATAAACGTCCGTCATATTTTGACGCACATTTCCTGAAGGTGGATAGGTGGCCGAGGAGCAATTGGGTGGCCATCGCGTTTTTCTTATGCGCCATTTCTTACTGCTATGGGTTAGTAACCCATGTTTGCTGAGTGTATTTTGAGTTGCATATTTTGATTTGCTTAAACAGCTGTTTCAATTTACCGAGATTTTTCACAATGATGTTTAGTTTGTATAAATTTCAGTTAAAGAGTTTATTGTTTCATTTATTTATTTAAGTGTTAAGTTTTTTTAAATTAATTCCATTCATTTATTTATCTTTTGAATGTTGGCGTATTGTTTGTACAACTGCGTTGTACGTTTTTAAGAGAGGGATTTTTGTAAGAAAAATAATTGTAGTTTTGTCAGGCAGTTCCTTGGTCGACTATTAACGTGAGTAGACGTATTTTTGTATATTATTGATGCCATTTAATAATTCATTTTGATATTCTAAATTTTCGCATAAATTGAATTTTATATAGTCCATCAAGGAATTCATTTGGTAATAATTATAATAATAATAATATTTATTAAATACCCAACAGATTACAATCCAGTAAGGATAATAATTGTAAGTACACGAACAAAAAAAAAATATAATGTTAAGGCAAATCCACACCCAGAAAGTTAAAGTTCCGCGCTGCATGCACCAGGGGTGCTTTCCACAGAACATTAGTTCGAGGCGTTGGTATGCAGAGAAATTCACTCGATCTGGCTTGAAGACGGGGCACGTGGAATTCCAATCTGGAGAGAAGGTGAGGCGAGTCGATTCTGTTCGTAAGGATGTCCAGTACAAGTGTCTATGCTAATTTTTTGCCTTCTATCTCTAAGCGAGATAAAGTTATGCCTTTCTAATAATTCAGTATAGTCTATTCCACGCGCGGGATAGTGACCTTCACTTTTATAAGAAAGGTACTTCAAAAATTTTCGCTGTATTCGTTCTAGAAGATCGACTTGTACGCCATAGAGTGGATACCAAGCATTAACTGCATATTCAAGCTTGGAAACAACATGAGCAAAATAAGGAGCCTTAATTGCCTGGGTATTACGAAAATCCCTATATGTCCGGATAATGAAACCAAGAGACCTATAAGCTGCCCTTGAAATATTTACAATGTGATTGGAAAACATAAACTTTTCATCAAATGTTATGCCCTAATCTTTGATTAATGACTGTCGAGTAATACCAATGTTATTGATTGTGTAATCCGATTCCACTTTGAAGACCTTTCTAGTAAATGACACAACAAAACACTTGTCTATATTTAAACGCAGATTATTGCGTAAACTCCATTGATATATTTTGTTGAGGTTGTCCTTAAGTAATGCAATATCAGATCAGGAGCCTATAGTACTATATATTTTAATATCATCCGCGTAGGCTAACACGGGACAGGAGATAGAATTTATAAGGTCATCGATAAAGATATTAAATAATAGCTAACCTAAATTCGACCCTTGTGTTTGTTAATATATTGATGTGTGCACATTATAGATATAAGATCATTTATTATTTTTGTGCAAGAAGATATTTTTTTAGGTTTAATTCTCTCATTATAGTTTAAAGAGTTAATTTTTCTGTTTATAAATTTTTCTGATTCATTTTTATTTTATCAATCACCTCGTTTGGGTTAGTAGAAGCATTGTGCTTTTAGTTATTTTTAGTAATTTTCTAGAAATTGTCCACGCTCAGTTCATTTTGTTGAAACCACGTGGATAGAAATTGTTAGATTATGGATTATCTTGCTGAACAAACTAATCTTTTGCTTTGCATAGGAAATAGCATTGTCCTTGTGTAATTTAGAATCAAGTGCAGTTTTTAATTTAGGCCAGAACCTTCAGTTCGCGGTTTTTTTTTTCTGCACAAATTGTAATTAAACCCATTTTGAAAAATGAATTTGCTTGTTAATTAACGTCATTGGGTTAAAAATTCTATTCTTTCATTTTATGTTAAACCTTTTCAATTTTTCAGATATTTCTGAAAGTCAGTTTTCATTCACGCATAATTTACTTTTCGTGGTTAGATTCAAGNAGTTAGCCTAAAGATTATCGACTTAACCACCTCGTCGGCTTTCTCTTTACGAAATGACTTCCTCTCCAAAACTTTACTAGGGGTACTAATTGAACTTCTATTTTTGATCGCGTAATAATAGAGTGACTACTTTTTACAATTATATATTGAATGAATTGTGACAATAGAATTAACAAGCTACAAATTAAATAAAATAACAAGTAAAAAAAACAAGACACAATTAATTGAATGAATATTTTAAAATTTTATAATGTTGTTTAACATGAGCACTAGTAATATTTACTTACAAATTTATTTATTAAGGGAGAGAGAGAGAGAGAGAGCGAACGAGTTACGGTTTCTACGTATTTGCAATGGTTAGTTTTAAGCAGAAATTTTGAACATCTTACCAACTGATGTGGGTAATTAATTCTTCCCGTAATCCAAAATATTTAAGGCACAAAACTTTACACAACACTCATAAAAATTTTAAAGAAAAGGGGGTTTTTCGAACGGTTTTTAGCACAAAAACAAAACACCTCTCGAGGAAAGCTTTTGCTTCCTGTTCTCGAATTTTCAAGCTTATTTTAAACATACAATAAACAAAGAAGCAGATAAAAATAAAATAATACCGTATTATTTCAACTACGCGAGACTTTAAACAAAAATAGACTATTATTTCCTGTGAAGTAGACGCTGTTTCAGCAAATGCCACAGTACCTACCCTCAACGTATTAATAAAATGAATTTAAATACTTTATATTATACAGGATGGAATTTCGAATTGTTACAGTAGAACACCGAATATTTGATACCAATTTTTTTAGCATCCCGTTTTTGGTTTTAGGGGGTGTAATGAGGCCTCAAAGTTACCTTCGAAAACATATTTTTTGCAATATTTCAGATTTTTTTTTAGTTTTTAGTCCATTTAAGGAAATTATCGTCATTTTTATGTACCTATTCATATACAGAAAGGTACTTCTCTTCATCGTCTTGGAATTAAATATAATGTCGTATTGTATTTAAATTAAAATAAATTGTGTGTTATATTAGAATATAAAAAAAAAAGTAATATGATACATGTCAATACTAACAGTCATAGTTCATTGCGTAGTTGGTCATCTCATAAATATAAATTACTTTTTGACGTCTTGGCAAACCAATGTGTTTATGATTGTCAATGTTCGCAAGTGATCATAAGTAAAACTCTTAAAATTTTTTAAATCATACCATATAATACCCACATTTAAATCTAATAACAACCTAATGGAGATAATACACAATAGAAATACAAACATACTACAAAAGAACAGTGTTTATACTATAAAATGCGATAACTGTAATGCGGTATATATTGGAGAAACAGGAAGAAGATTAGAAATAAGAATTAATGAACACAGAAAACAAACAAAATCCAATTTCTATCAGCATCTGGTCAACAATGGACACACAGGGAATAATGAAAAAAATATAAAATTAATTTATACTTGTGATAAAAGTCTAAAATTAAAATTACTTGAAGCATACACGATAGAAAAATATAAGGAAAACAATAATGTAATATTATTAAACGAACAATTAGAGTACAGTACGCCACCTATCTTCATATATCTAAATAAACACAACAACACACATACATGCACAAACATAACAATCATTTAATGTTAATTTTTCGTCATAAGAACACAACTTATTAAACAAAATCCATCCATACTTCACATTACATTTTATCATACTCATTACATTAAAATATTTCAAAATAAATCCATATCCTATTTTAATAAATACGTACATTCTCAACAAATACACACATACATTTTAAAACTTTCATATACACATAATGCACACACACTCAAATAGAACAAAAAATTTTTTTACATTAAAAATTGTACAAAACTGAACACATAATTTTATTCTGGTCCGTTTTCATATGCGATACGAATGTCATATTTTAACAAATTTTAACGTGTTTTCTATTTTATTATGTGCATTGTCTTGTTTTATTTAAATTGTTTTATTATAATGTTAATTACATCTGCTATATATGACATAGTTTCTACCGAAACCGGTCGACAGTGATTTTTTAAAATAAAGGATTGAAAAGAACACATTTTATAGCATATCATTAATTTCCTTATATTAATATTGTCAAGACGTTCAATATTTAACGCAAAAATGCCATTCTGGATAGGTCGTTTAACAATATGTGTTTGATAGTTAATTGTAGCTTTAACAAGTAATAGAATGGGACAGTTTTTAATAATACACTTTAGCAAGCTGACCATATTCTTATATAGGAGTAGTGATAAGTATGTACATTGGCAATCATAAACACGTTGGTTTGCCAGAAACGTCAAAAAGTAATCTATACTTACGAGATGACCAAATGCCCACAAATTTTCTAGGCTGAGAGTGTTTGTATCATATTCCTTTTTTTATAGTTTAATAACTAATAACAATTTTTCATTTAAATACGATACGACATTGAATTTATTTCCTAAACTATGAAGAGAAATAATCTTTTGTAGGGGTATCTAAGAATGACGATAACTTCCCAAAATGGACATTTAGCAAAAAAAAAATCCAAAAACCCGTAACTTTTTATGACAAAATCAGGACTGAAATCGCCTCTATCTCAGTTGCCGTTAGAAATATCTGGTTTTCGATGCGATTTTCGCATTTTACACTTTAAAACGGTCCCTTTGGGGAGAATGCGTGATATTGTAGCTAATTAATATCATCTTATATGTTAAAAAATAATCTTGTAAAGGTTAAAGTTTGTATAATGTGTCACAATTGTAAATATTTTTGTCATGCTATCTTTACGACAATTTCTGTACTCATACAAAATATTCCCTGTATTTGCTGCTGCATGAGTACAAAACTTTGCTGTATTAATAATGTTTGAATCAGGGCACAAGTTCTGAATAGCAGGAAGGGCTAGATTTAAGCGTTGAATGAGTTGAAATTTTGATTGGCCTATATCTTACTATCATACATTTCGTAATAACGATTTTGTGGTCTCTTAATTTTTCTGGGAGTCCAGACATTATTATCATATCCCTTATAAAATTAGCCAGTGTAATTACTCACTAATAATCTTCATCAAAAATCCTAAGCTAAAAATAATATACATTCTGATTGATGATTTCGAGGCTATTACACCTACGCAGTATACATTTGGTGACAAAATGCCTAAAGTCGAATCCATGCAATTAAAGTCGATTATTTAAGTAATACAATTTAGTCATAAAACCAGTACTTCTTTATCTGTAATTGTACCGATTGTATACGAAAGAAATAGTTTTCTTTCAGCAATTTATTAAAAATAATTTATTCATATCAAAGATATTTATTTTAGCGGGAAAGAATATTTCTTCAGTGGAAGAACCTTGCTGCCAATCAACTTAAAATACCTAAAAATATGAGTTCATCCCAACGCTATTAAGGTTTCTATAACACCATAATAAAATTAACCCTTACAGAAGCCATTTAATTTTCTTTCCATCCTGCATACACACGTATTATTGACAAAATTTACTGCATTATTAGATTTTCCATCGTCACATATATACTCATAATCGGATTGTATCGGTTTATACATTATGGCTGCTTCTGAAGGCGATTTGCAACCTCTAATCGATAAGCGACACACTATAGTCCAACCGCAGCTTTAATGTCGTGTTCGATAGCTTTGAGACAAAGCGGTGCCCTATGCTATGTTTCTAGTAGTGATAATTCATCGAAATTTGTCGGTGGGAAATTTAAAGTCAATTAAAATCGATTTTTAAATCTATATACATATGTATATACAGTAAAACCTTCATATAGCGACCTCTATATTATAAGTAATAATTCTTTTGCGGAAGTCGTTTGACATACGAATCTCTAGAAACACCGCAACCTGTTATCAAGGTTCTTTGATACTGTTGAATTTAGAAGAATGTTTATGTAATTTGGTTACCCACAGAGGTTTTACTGTACATATAGTTGTTCCAATATATTTTTTTTTATTATAAAATTGCTAAAACCCTTATTATTTTATTAGATAAAGAGATTACGAAAATTTTCTGCTTCATAACCACTTAACTTCACCAGCAATTTTGCGGTTGTTAAACAGCATTTTATAGTAATACTAATATCACATTATCGCACTAACAGTGGAGCTGTTAAGTTTATTAAGGCTCTTCTTAATTCGCCTATTATTATTAAATACTAAAATACTTCAGCTTAATTCATAAATGCCTTGAATATGTGCGAAAGCATAACAAAACGTTTTATGTATCTTTTGTCCACAACGATTTTTCTGCAACTATTTCTGCGTGCTTGGAAGTCCTTACCGGTTTTAACCTATCGAGGAAAGTATTGCGTGCACCCCGTCAGCAGCGCGCGGTTCTTTTTTTATAGCTATATTAATATGTGGTAATCTCGCCACGATCGAACTGGATACACACATGTGCGTGTACCGAAACAAAGGAACTACACTTTGCCCGGAGTTATTCAAAGTCAATCTCAAGGTTTTTCGCGTATCGAGGTTGTTTCTTAATAATGCATTCAGTACTATTATTTGTTTGTTTACTTCTCTAAAGGACTTCTAGTTAATTAAGCGGAATCTTGTTGCCGGGGAATTTTCCAATTATGCTAATAGTGAAGGCGTTAAGTGATAAAAGTACGGATCTGTATTTATTTTGGGGTGAATACTCGACTACAGTCACACACGGAATACCTTGATTACAGAAGAAATAAATATATATGTTTAGAAACTAGAGCACGCAAAGCACTTTACGCACAGTTTCACACAATATTTTATTTACACTCCAGCTAACCAAAGTTTAGTTAATTTAACAATGCTGTTTGTATATGGGCGAACCAATATTTTTTGTTACAGGAGCGAAAAGAAATTCTTAGGCATTTGTTGTTAGTATAACACATTTATATTGTTATAGTAATCCTAGAAAGAGTTCATTTCAATCCTTTGAAACGTATCACGTGAAAAGTAATGGTTGAAATAATTTAGTTATGATAACCAATATTTAAGTCAAATTAACCAAATCCTTTCAGTTAGTTCAAATATATATGCTGCTTCCATTTATCAAATTTCGAATATTCCATTTAAATAAATATTTAATTCAATGAACTAATCTTTTGTTAACAACGTACTTATTTGAGGGAGAAGTTCGATACTGTAAACACGCCAAGTGTTTGTTCAGCATATTGGGGGTTGATGGCGAATATCACTCCGCCGCTGTAGTATGTGGTTAAGAAAACCGCCCTTTCAAGGATCACAGCTTCTATTAGACGTTTACCTGGTAAATATACCAGATTAATGTGTTATAAACGTCCTTATCACCCTAGTTGTGCTAAATATGTTGTGTTACTGGAATGAAGTAGGAGAAGCGCCATCTATGAGCCAATTTCAGGTAATACATATAAATATTTAACGTATTTGCTGTGCTATATAGGGAGAAAACTGCTACAAAATGTGCTACTATCGTACTGATATTTTTCAATTTCTACAACCCAAAACGTAATTTGATTTAATGCTTCAGATTTGTATACATATATAACATATGGAAAAAAATGTGTTGACTTTTTTCATTTTCATTGTTAATTGGAACAAGTTCAAAGTGTAATTTAACTAAACCCATTCAAACTAAATTCTTTCTTTATAGAACCCGAGAAATTATTTTGGTTTAACTCAAAATTTGGTCATAACAACCAAAAAAATTCAACAAAGAGTATTTTGTCAATTCAGTACAGTAACTTTTCTGAGTGTACGATCTACGAATTAGATATTTAAAAATGCTATCATTAGATTAAAAGCAATTTATTAACAATGTAATGATATAAATTTTCGTATGTATTTTTGATCTTTTAAATAACTCCTTGGTTGCTTTATTGCCTATTTCTGCTATCTTAGCGGTATGCAGAGTGGCGATTTCTCGTAATTACCATTCGTTTAAATTATTTCTACTAACTAATTCAGTAGGTTTAATACGTTTAACAATATTAAATTTTTCAAAGAGTCATCACGTTTTTCGTTGTTGTGTATTATTGGCAAGGAAACGCGACTTGCTATGAGTAGTTTGGTGCTGACGTAAGCATGCGAAAAAGTAAGTCTCACTTAAATTGTATTGTTGATTCATAAACGCTTCCAAATTATTACGCACTGCTGTCAATAATAAGGTTGTTTACTAAATGAAAATGTACAGGCTGTCCCGCAATTAAGTGACCAAGCTTAAGGCGAATATGACGTAATTTAAACAAATATGTGACCAAAACTTAGTCGTTTGGCATGTGCAGGGTGGCTTCGCTAAGGACACTATTGCTATCTCAAAAAGTATAGGAGATACATAGTCGCTTAAATGGGGACAAAGTTGCTTATTGTTTAGAGACTAATAAAATGCACTTAAAAAAATGTGGGGCCGATAAATGCATTATTATTAAGTGCACTTTAGAGAGAAAATACATTAAAGATTAATCAATGATATTTTGAAAGAACTGAAGTATTCCCTTTACCCAGGACCGTATTACCACGTTTTGTGTAAGTTGCATGTGGCATGAAAATAAAGTTCAAAAACTGCTAAAAATAATAAAATCTACTGTAACCACATAGCAGAAACGTAAAAACAATAAACAGAACCGTATTTAAAAAAGTAAGGTCGATCATGACTCTTCAAAGCCGAAACGTTGTATTGTAAATTTGATTACACATTCTTATAGGCAAGTTATTTTGCAATAAAAAATCTTAATACATTTTTAATTTTTGTGTATATTCGGAACCATTCAGAAACTGTTATCTTTTTAAATATATTTTATTAGTCTCTAAAATACTTAACATTTTACTTATTTTATATCACCTATACTTCTTGAGATAACGATAGCATCCTCATCAAAGTCACCTGTATATCCGATACGAGTCATTTGTGGACCAAGGTTCATTAAGATATTTTATTTAGAATTATATCAGGCATTTCTAATTTAAATTTTGCCACTTAACCGCGGGACACCTCTATATATAATGACTGGTCTAAGGAGAGTAGATAAAATATATCACTATATAAAAATTACAACAAAATGTATTGTGTATTAAAGAAAATAATTAATAAAACAAAAAAGTCAAATACAGGCATTTTTTGGGCAAATATATGTCTTCTCTCTCATTCAAGTTGGCCGGGTTGACGACAATTCTCTTTTTGCGTCTATTATCGTTTTCCTGCCTAGGCAGGCAAAAATGTCACTAAAGGTTCGCCACACTAGATTCCACATGACAGACGTACAATAAATTGTCATTAAGCTACTGTTTAACCATGGGTTGAACCATGTATGCCAACTTGTACTGTCGACTCTCTAGTGTCACAACTTCTTTTCTATTTTTAATTCAAAACTAAGATTTGTCGGCCCAAAAAGCATTGTGTAACACACGGCCAGAAACTACAGTTTTGCGAGTATGAGTACGAAGAAATAACAATGTTTTTGGAATTTCGACTAACTTATATAATTAAAAATTTTAGTAAAATACATATTGTATATAAACGTTTCTACTTCTTGAGTAATTTTTATATGAAGTTCTTTTCAAACCTAAAATTAGTAATGTACTTATAAATCAATTGAATGATACCTGATTTTAATGTTGATGTCACAGTCAATGTTTGTAGAAAGTTATAGATTCTACTTTAGTCATGTAGATCTAATTATCAAATTATTTACTAATGATCCATAGATAAATTTAAAAATATCTAATTCACTAATGTTTTGACATTTAAATCTAAATGACTAATGTAGATCTGATAACTTTTTACAAAAACTGACTGTAAAATCAACATTCAAATTATCAGGTAAATTACTAATCATCATGGAATTGTTTTTTTTAAAGTGTATTCATATACATTACTAATAATTTTAGGTTTAAATTTTTTTTATAAAAATCATTGAAGAAGACGACAAAAAAGTCGAAACGTTTGTACAGAAAAATGTATTTTATTAAAATTTTTAATAATTAAAGTTAGCTGAAATTCCAGAGTAAGAGAATTGTTTCATTTCAAGTATCACACAGCTGTAAGAACAGAGAAAAAGATTTTTCTTTGGTTGTAGTATCGCTCATTATATGATAAATGCAGCAATGTCGCATTTTAAATTGATTTTCTTTATTTATTATTGATATTACAAATTATATTATAAAATTTCTTCCAAAAATGATGTAAACTTCGATGATAATGAAAACTGTAAAAAGAAATACTATTTGGATAATTTGTTTAAAAAGCAAAGAACATTCCAAAATTATTTATATTATATTGCCTCATCAGAAATAATAGGTTTGTTCGAACATGCAGTTCGTGAACGGTTCACGATCCTGTGAACCAATCAGACAACGCATTCCAGTTCGCGAGAACACCAATCTGTTCTCTGATTGGTTCACGTGATCATGTTCGAACAGCCCTAATATAAATCTATAATTAAATTAACATTATATACCTGAATTAAAGGATAGTGTATTAGGAAATTATTAGTTTATCTTATTGTAAAGCTCTATTTTATTCGGCACATTTTCTTTTATAATTAATAATAATTATATCCCTAGAAAACATGCATACATTCTATTTTGAAATTTGTCCCAGGTGTAATTCAATTACATCCTAATGATTTTGGATATACGTATATCCCAATTATTAAACCGACGTATTGTGCGTTTGTAGAATTCGGAATAATTAACGAGGAAGCCTCATCCATACACGGATAAAATTTGTATGGCTACGCGTTATTCTGCGAATCACCACGACCATATATTGTATCTGTACTATGTTCGTATCGTCACGAGTTGAGAGTAGTCGAAACGTAAAATACCAATACCTACCAAAGTTATTCACTCCTATTCGAAAGCGAGGTAACTGCTGTAACATTAATTAGGTGTTATGTAAAATATGCCGCAAATCCTAATGACAAACCAAAATACGTATGTAATTTAGGGCGTTTCAATTTTCTATGAATTACTACCTACAACTTTGATTTACAAATGTCAGATTTCCAATTAACTCTACCACGTATCCTGTTTGGAAACATTCATCTATAGCAGTAGTGGTGAAAATGTTTTATTAAATTGTAATAGAAACAAATTTCCGTGAGATTGTAACTTTTAACACCTCAAACCTAACACAGTTTCGTATGTTCCTGTAATTACCAAGTTACAGCACTCCTTACATGCTCTTACGCGTACTTATGTATTTTCCGCTTTCTGCATGCATTTCTCTACGACTTCAGGAGTAATAAATTATCCTGAAATTGCTGTAATTGTAATTCCCGCTTTTGTACGCGCGAGCAGCAATTATAAGAGATTTTCATTACTAAATTGCCCTTTTGGCAGCGCACATATTCATGCAGAATTAATTAATTTTGTATATTGAAGCCAAATACACATGTACCATTTAATGCAAAGTGCAAAGGTACAGCTCCTACCAAAAAAAAGTTAACTACCTGCACGAAAATATCGGCAGTAAGGCCACTTAGGACGAACTGTAGCTTTTACTATAGCTATTGAATAAAGCACTATATTGTATTCTATTATTCAATGGCCGTAACCAAATTATTTCTTTGATTTAATACAGGAATATTTTTAATATTCCTAAATCAAGTAATAATTTAGTAACTGTAACCAAATGCGTGAAAAATGGTTGAAAACAACAAGATAGTTTTTCCCGTGTATAACAGTTTTAAAAACTTTAAACACTACTGTAAAGGCCCTTGGCTTATAAGTAAATCAGCATTACGTATAAAGATTCCAATTATCTCTGAAATTTCTTTAACCTCTAATATTCACTTTTGTTCATTATTGTTTGTGTATCTGAGACTTATGCACGTGAGAACATGCATAAAATTAAAATACTTTGGCATAAAAAACACTCAGCTTGAATACAGGTACTTGCATTTGCCGTTAAAGGCAAGAGTTTTAAATCAATGTACACATGCGTGTCCACGCAAATAAATCAAAACGTCCGGCTTTTTTAATTAAAATATTGTTTATAATTCAATAATACTTAAAAGAAACTAAAATCTGTTGTTAAATATGTACATAATAATAACTACCTAATAGAAATTAAACATTTTTTTTAATAGTATAATGTGCTATTAAAAAAATGGACACAATTTTACATACACATTTTTCACTTGCCACATTTGATTTAAATAAAAATTAATGCTTTATAATCTCAAAGAGGGGAAATGATAGATGTATGAAAAATAACAACTGATGGCAAGATAGTGAAATAAGTTATGATAAGAATAATATATTAAAACACTAGTGTGAAAATGACGTTTATTGTAATGCGAGTAGAACTTATTACAACAGTCATTGTATACGTGTTTTTTGTATTATTTTTTTTTTTTTCTATTTCGCATGGATTTACATTTTTTTACTATTTAAAATGAGATTTCTTATCCATGCAGATAATTTCAATGTTTTCATGTTGGTAACAGTATTCTGTCATGTTAAATTCAAATCAGTAAATTTAATTTTTCCTATTAAAAGAAGAAGATAATAAGTAAATGTGCATATATTCTCATCAATACATTGATCATATTGAAGTGTGTTTTGATTTGCTAAGTCGTTGCTATGGATTTGGAAAATTTTTCCTGCACTCTTCCGGAGCTAAAAAATATAGCTTGTACTGCTGTAGAGCAATTAGCATTATTAACAATAATAATAATTTTTTATTGCTATAGATCATAAAAGTTAAAAAAGCATTGTCAAGTGTAACAATTAAATGTCATTTCATACGCTTACAAGCATTAAACATCAAGCTGGTAAAACAAAAACCAAAAAAATACCTAAAAATACATAACAAAATCCATTACATAGCTATAAACGCGCAGTACAAGCCATCTAATATTACAGTGACACTCTAAAGAACTCCTCGTATGAATAGAAACATTTGTCGAGCAAAAACTTTTTTTAGAGCGATCTTATATTGATTGACAGTTGGTTTATGTTGACACCGATGTAACAACCGTATAGTTTAGAATAATGTAAAAAGCCGAGTTAAGTGTTTTTACCAAACCTCAATGTGTTCGTCCCATGATAGAGAGTCATCCAGTGTTATGTCTAAGAACTTAAATTTACGAACATTGGGAACCGATTTACCATTTAAGTTGAAATTAATGCATGAATTTGTTTTGTTGTTCCAACATAATGCGGCAGATTTATCTGTGTTTGGTTTTTTAGTAAATTGTTTTTAGTACACCGGTTATTAATGCTTTTATTTACGGTACTACCTAACGGCGATACATTATTAAAATCGGTGACTCTTACTATACATGACGTGTCATCCGCATACTGGTAAGGAAAACACATCTCCAACACATATCTGCCACGTATACCAAAAACAACGTAGGGCCCAATATGGATCCCTGCGGAATACCCCGTGTGTTCGACGAAAGTGATGGTGAGCACTCTTTCTCTATACCCTGTTCGACATTTTTGCCTGGCATTCAAAAAGGACTTTATATACCTAAGAGCCATTCCCCTAACACCGATAGTTTCCAATTTACTTAATAAAATTTGATGTTGAAAAAAAAACGCAAATTAATGTTGCTTCATTGTTTTGTTTCATTCTATATTATCAAATATCTTATTTAGCTTTTTGAGGCAGTAATAGAAGATATACATTTTGTTGGAAATGCGTTTATTTATTGGGTTTTAGGATGCAGCTTTGTCTGTAAAAACTATTTAGGTAATTCAAGCAAACATTTGTTAAATAGTACTTATTTGAAGGTCAAACAGCTGTACCGTTTTTAAATTTTCAACATTTATTTTAAATACCGAATAAATATCTCTTTGTTTTCACAATGTATGTCGAAAATAATAAATGATAGATTGAATGAAAAGCCAAAATGCACCTTTAATCCAATTGTCGAAACAGTTATCTATAATTTACTCCATTAAAACAAACATTGTGTATGTATTGTTCCAGTCAAATGTTTGGTTGTGACAAAATGTTGTATGTGTTTGAAGGAAACAAATATTTATTTGCGCATATATAAACCTGCCACTTGGATAAATCAATTAATGTTTTGTTGAATCAATGAAATTCTTTTCTATGTGTGTGTATTAAAGTAGGATTTGCAACTTAGCAGCGAAAACATTCCAACGCAAGTGATGCACGTATTGAATTATATAGACTATTTTTTTATGTAATCGTAAATTCTTCCTTAGCATGCAGGTCAAACGACTTCCTATAACACTTTCTATGCTAGATAATATTACTTTCGCATAAATATAATAGACTTTCTTCAACCAAGTATATAGTGAGTTACAAAATAGCATAGATATACATATGAACGCATATCCATGTTTGTGCATCTTAATACATATTTATCGATTGTTAGATAACTCTTCAAGCCCCATGCTTTATTTTCTATTTATTGTTAAAACTATGGAAAGTATATGTAGTTACAGCGCAATTAAAAAGAATCTTGATGATACGAATTATAACAAATACAATTTTTCTATTCTCACTTTCATAATTTAATGATTGCAGTTTACGTGTATAATACATAGATGTTATGTGACCACACTGAATATGATGAAAGCAGATCGTGTTACCCAGCTGTTTGTTGTAATGCATTTGTAGTATTACAAATTGTCATCTTAATGGAATTATCTCAATACAGATGGAATCAAGTTAATCCATTTTAAATCTGCTATATACAAGAGCTTAGGAAATGCTTTGTGCGAATAAAGAAAGATTTTTGACTTTTTTATAAAACATATTGGATAATTAAAAACATATTGGGTGTTGTATTATTTTATTTCGTTTTTTATAGCAGTGGAAATTTATTTTTTTCCACAAAATTGCACTTTACTTCAGTGCCTAAAGCTAAACTGCATTGATTTTGTCTCTTTGCTAAAATGGTATTACGTCATATTCTGATTAGTTGGAAGCTTCTTTTTTAACATAGTGGAAATATACAAAGGCCACCACTAATATTGATTTGTTGTTTGTTTACAAATATTACAATCAACCATACCACACTATAACAAGCATACGAGCGATTATATACCTGTTCTTGTATATTAATTTCCATCTAACGTAGGCACGGATAAAACATTTACATAATGCATAGGTATTAGATACGTATATCCTATTAAGAACACATTCGCTCGCTTCACATAACTTATCCGACTTTAACCTTGAACCGAATCAGGTGTTAGGCCATTCCAATGTGCCGATCATGGTTCTATTGCTCAACGATTCATGTTGTCAGTGCCGCGCTAAAAGGAAAAAAAAAAAAAACAGGACTACGTCACACCAGTTAACCGGTCTCTAATGTAATAAAGAGATTTTGCCTAATAATAAAAATAGTTTTGCCATTATATGGTAATGGATTAACTTTCCAACAGCGACAAATACTATTGTTGTTATAAGTAGATAAACATAATGAGTAACTGAATTTGATTTAAATAATTTTAACTTATGAATGAAGAAAGTATTATTTTTAACAATCTAGACATTGTATTTAATTATATGGTGCTCAAAACCTTTTTCATTAATCTGCAATTGTTAGAAAGCAGCGTATTAAGGAATTTAAAGATAATTTTTATTTTATATCTTCCTTTTCCTTAAATTATAAATGAATTCTATATATAATAACGTTGATCTCGTATTTTTCTCAACACTAAAACCGTCCAAAATGATTTTTTTATACACAACGTGTGTATAAATTGTCGCAAAAGCTATACGCAGCGACAGTCTTCCTTCGTTTCTGAATCTAAAATCTAAATGGTAAAATATGGTACTATGCTTCATGCGTCTTCAGGAGCCACTTGAAAGTACATACATTTGGCAACACTGTAGTCGCATACTACCGTAATGGTAGTTACAATACTTGTCAAAATTGACAGACAGAATTACAAATGACAATTGGATAACACAAATGATACATAGGGAAAAGCAATAAGAAAGCTTTATTAAACAGAATTAGTAGTTATGATTTTTCGAACGCATCTCTTGTAATAAATTAACGACACTATTACCTACGCATATGTTCAAATTGATATCCGTCTGTTTGTAAACACATTTGCAATCTACGAGGTATTGTCTGTATTACTTGTTCAAGCCTTTCCGGGTAATTCTCTAATACTGCCGCGTTAATTCGTCCTATAACTTCGTCAGCGTCTTGTGGAGGTGTTGCGTAAACTTTCACCTTTATGAAACCCAAACAAAAGTCTAAAGGATTTAGGTCGGGAGACCTTGCAGGCCATAAGATAGGACCACCGCGACCAATCCACCTGTTAGGGAAGCGTTCATCCAACCACTCTCTCACATTACCGAAAAAATGTGCCGGTGGTCCATCATGCATGTAAAACATGTTACGCCGTATATTCAATGGCATCTCGTCAATAACTTGTCTAATACATTTAAATACCGTTGGCATCAAGTCGATTTGGCAGATAGATTGGCCCAATGACACGGTGATTTATTATACCCAGCCAAACATTAACTGAAAACTTTCTTTGGTGACAGTATTCCCGAAACGCATGAGGATTTTCATCTGCCCAATGGTGAAAATTATGGGTATTGAGTACACCATCTCTGGTAAACATAGACTCGTCGGTCCAAAGAACACCTCTTAAAGAGTCGCCATCTTCTTGAATCCTATTTAAGATACTATGACAAAAGTTTAAACGGTGTATGTTATCGTTTTCATAGAGCGGCTGCACCTTAGCTATATGGTATGGATAAAGAAGGTTTTCACGTAGAACCAAATGAACGGTCTTATTACTGCGGATATTGAATGTGGACGCCAACTGTCGAGTACTGACGGAGGGATCTTCTTGTACTGAGTCTAGAATTTCCTCTTTCAGTTGTAATGTACGCCGTTGTCTAGGTCGACCAGCGTTGGCATTTCTTTTTTTAAACGAACCAATTTCACGTAGACGTTGGTCCAGCCGTCGAAATACGTTTCCAGTAGCAAGTCTCCGGTTTGGAAAACGTACGCGATATTCCTGTTCTGCCATGTTAGCATTTCCATTACAAAAACCGTATACCATATACATATAGGCATATTCATTAAATGTAAAAACCATTGTAAATAAACAAACAATAATACGAGAACGATAAAAACACTGAAACAAAAAACTAATCAGAGAATACGAGTAATCACGAGAAAGAGCAGAGCTTGCATAAAATTGAACACTTCAGATTAATGTCAAAATTTGACAGTAATGGTTTTGATTGAAATCAAATTAGAATACAAAGTCATTGTCCTACAATGTTGCCAAATGTGTTTTTCATGAGAGGATGCTTATGAAGAAATGTTGAAACCAGGCTCTAAAATCCAAAAGAAACTGTTTACGAAAAAACAGAAATAAGAAATCGTCTAAATTCAAAATTGCAGCTATCTATACCGACAAATAACGAACACAAACGCTTATTAAGAACTAAAAAACCGTACTCGTGAACCTCGTGAAGACTTATGAAGCATAGTACAATATTTTACCATTTAGATTTTCGATTCAGAAACGAACGAAGTATGTCGCTACGTGTAGCTTTTGCGACAATTTATACACACGTATAAAACTCGTTCCTGGTTCTCATAAAGACTGATATGCGAATATAGGCTTCTACATTATGAAATGTATTTGTGGTGATTATATTGTTCATATTTTTGCTCTGCAAGGCAATCTCTGGTCGTGCCAACCCGACTTGGCTGGCGCGCAACAAGTTTTAATAAGCTAGCTAAGTAAATCCGCTTTTAAGGACAGATTTAATTAAAAAGGTAGGCAGAGAGGGAGTAACAAGTCACGTAAGGAAGGCGCATTGCAATCTTAATCTAAGCTTTTTGCAAAACCTAACGCGTAAAAATTGAATACGATCTTTGTATCTTTGTTGGTTTAGAAGAGTTGATACTTGTTTCATCATCGTTGCCGCTTTACTGTAAGCTACCCCAAATAATTCGGCGATTTTATTTGATGTTACAACTTTTCCTAGATCATTTCTCAACCAAGTTTCAATTTGTTGTGCGTGATAGGTTTAGGGATCCTTGCCTGAGGATGTTCTCGTTTGGACAAAACCGGTAGCTTTAACTAAAAAGAATTTGTGAGAAAATAGGTCATTATTTCAATGACCTTATTTCCTTTATTACTTTATTTTTCTTGATTTTTACGAATTAATCACCAATGTGGAAAGACAACGCGTAACTGATGTGCAGTGATCTTGGGTGAGCTTTAAAAATTTTGTACGGTTTTAGGGGTGCAAAATTGCTCCGAATCTTACAGGAATTTTACCAAAAACTTTTTAGTGTGTGGACATTGTTTCCTGAAATGAGGTATTTACTTTTACCCGATGTACTTCATATCAGGGCTAGCGGAGTACCCCATATTAGGAAAGTCGTTTATTATGACAAAATCTGAAGTACTCTAAGAAGGAGAAGCTAGATGAGTAAAGATTCGCGTCAAATATTCGCTAATAAATACAAAACACTTAATTAGGCTACTGAGATTTAAAATCGCTTACTTTGTGCGCAGAATCTTTAAGGCAAAATGGCGCAAAAAAGTTTTTTGTTTTCACTTTCCAGTGGGTATTTATAGTAAGGCTATAGCTATCAGATATTTATATTTTTTGTTTTTCCTTGTTGACAGCACCCTCTATGGATGAATAGATCTAATACAAGCTTGCTTGATCTATTCATTCATAGAGGGGGCTTGTTGATTTGCGAGGAACTAGTCTATCTTTTCAGAGGTGCCGATTTCATAACCGGGTTCCCTCCCTCAATAGAAACAAAATTCACAGGATAGACATTTATGAGGCGCCAACATGAAATCCCTCATGCTGTTGTGTCAGAGCGAGAATATACGAATTTTATTGAACTACTTAAATAGATTTGGCATCTTTGGATACCATCTTCATAAGAGTAACACTTCCTTCAAAACTTAAACTAAGTACTTTTCGTGTTAAGAAATATTTTAAATACACGGTTAATTAAATGGACGCCGATATGACCTGAGAATTTGGCCATAAAATACTATGAAATTAAAATCTGATTACAAGTTGCGTGCAAATTGCCATTTTATGTTTGGTAAACTAATATTTTGTATTTAAATTTTGAATCTTTTCGCTCGCAATGTTGTAAAATTCCATTAACATTCCCATTCACCCAAAATATATAATAAAATCGGAATTTAAACTAACGCAAAACTAGACTCGCCCGTAAGTACGAGTACTGCTTTGGTACGCTGCCGAGGCAGCCTTTGAAACAAAGCGACTGACTGGAGTGCACGCAATAAAAAGTAATAAGCCCGCATCTACATACTAATTGGTTTTGTTGGGCTTTATTTAACACTATTTGCATTTTTATTAAAATTACTGGGGCTTCCCTCGTAGCTCGTGGTGATGGCGTGCGATGTTTTTTTTTTTTAATATTGTTATGCAGTTTAATATATTAATTGTCCGAGGTGGCTAAGTAATTTGGGGCGCATTCAGAAACAAGCGTGGGAGTTGCAGCGGTGTGAGGAAGCTTCTGGGAAGTTTTGGACATGCCCCAAACAGAATTTTTATGAAAAGGTTTTGTTCGGTGCACCTGAAAAAAGGTTTTAATAAAATTTGTATAAACACCAAATAAAATTAATATTTAGAATGACAATATCACATTTTTAGAATAACAATATTTTTAAACTATACGTGCCAAAAAAATTGCAACACTTTAAACGAGGTCATTCATAAAGCTGCAGTCTTAATAGAAGCAACTGGCTGTATACAAAAAGTCGCTGATAATCATCTGTCAGAACTTCGTAGACGAAGAGGAAGTAGAAATTGTCATCTGGACTGCTCGCTCTCCAGATTTAAACCCGATCGAGCATGTGTGGGATATGATGGGTAGCTACATAAGGCGTTTACCACAAGCAGCAAACACTTTGCAGGAACTTCGCCGTAGTCTACAGCAAGCCTGGGATCGGATCCCACAATATGCCATTGATCATCTTATTCAAAGCATGCATTTCAGGGTTAGACATTGCATAAACAATTGTGGGAATGTGGCATTTTATTCATAAATTTCTTGGTAATTGTTGGTATTTTTTCCATTTGTTATGATTTACTATTGAAAACTAGTAGTTATGATTTACTACTTGAAACTTGCCAAAATTTCAGCTTTGTGACTCAACTCCCTCAAGGTGTTGGAATTTTTTTGGTACGCAGTTTAGTTCAGTCAGCATTATAAAAAGGTTGCCAGACCAACAGAATGTTTGTTAAATTAACATATAAGACGTAATGGAATGTGTACTCGATATTATTTAAATGTAAAGTTACTATTTCACTTAGTTATGTTTTAAAACTAATTAGATATAACAAGAAAAGGATATAAAATGTAGCAGTAGACAGCCAGACGATGTCCAGGTGATGTAGGAAATCTCTGCATTTGGCAAGTCCTTCAAACCACTTTCCTTCAGAATATTTTCTTCGGGAAGGAAAGATGATCAGCAGTGATATACCCATACATCGTAATTGAATATTAGAATTTGAATAGTATAATTTTACAATAGATATTGACAGATCAAAGTTGGATCCAAGTTCAATTCAAACGAACATTTTTTTTTTACAGTGTACTTATTAGATTTAAACTTAGTCTAATAATGTTTTATATGCATTGGCAGTCCAATTGCATTGATATGTCAACAGAAGGACATGGAAAATTGCTGGAAATTGGGTTTCGTCACAATTCTATGTGTATAAATAGTTGCTTACGTTTTGCACAGTAATTAATTTTAAGATTGTTAATTTTATATAGTGATAAGTGTTTTAAGTGTTAAATTTTTAAATGTATTTTTTCTCATGATCCAGAGACACCTACCTTTATTATATTTTAATTGTAAGGTGATTCCAGAATTTTGCAATAATTAATTATTTTTATTTCGTTTAAACATTCGACAGTCGATTCGGTCACATAGGCACTCTCATATATACCCCCTGTCTAAAAGACAATCGCCCTCAAGTCGGTTATAGTTTTTCATTTTGAATGCATTCACACACAATTTGTTTCGTAAAATTTAACGGCTATTTTGATAAAATCCAATTTTATTCTAAAGTACAACCTAAAAATAATTGTTATTTGTTAAACAAGTTTATCACATAAATATTATCCAAATTACCTTTGGATAATTTTCTGCAACGACGATTTTCCCGAGTAATGTTCCTGTCCTGATCGAGCCATCCTCGGTGATCAGAAGTACGATGTACCAGAGCCCCTGTCAGACACCCGGATGTCAGCCGGTTTCACTTTTCCAAAGGTACTCCGCGTTCAAATCTACCTAAAATTAAACGTATTATTTCAATCCTGATCAAAATTTACTTATACTTATAAGAAATTTCATTTCAATACGTTCAGCATTTTGGGATTAGGAATTTGTTTGTATCATTGCTGAACTATTCACAGTCACTTGGGGAAAATTTGTATAAGTTGGTACGTTTCTAGGTTAATATTTGATATGTATTTATGGTACGAACCAATATCCAGTAGTTTTACCATCAAGGTTGGCCATTCTGATTCACACGTCGTTTAAGCATAGCATAACTCGTTTGAACGTTCAGAGAACGCGGGAATTTTTAAATTTAATTTAAACGTATTCACGTTCTCGATAATGAATTTATATTGCAAAAAGTAGAATTACTAGTGAAAACGTAATTGTTGCGGACTCACGTAACTTACCTGAGATAATAATATCTTTAGATTTATGTCTGATTTTACACAGGTTCACAGTTCGAACTTTGTTACAAAATAAAACCACTTCTATTCACACTTAAATGTTCTCATTATACATGAGAGGTTGATCACTATCGAGGTATTACACTATCGTGCCTAGGACATCCTGGAAACTGGTCATTAAATATGCAAATTGAAGGAGAGGACTTTTTTGGCAACAGTCTTCCATGCCGTCTCCACACGTACTGAGATAATAGGAGGGTAACTATTCGTTATTTTTTCGATGTAACGTGCTCCAATCGAAATTCTCGCCCTGCATGCCATCTGGCATGGGAGAGAGCACACTTATGTTTAATACTGATAAATATAGATGTCACTGGGATGTTAAAAATTTGATTTTTACCAATTTAATTAATGTATCATTTTTAAATTTATTTTTTGTATACCGGGGTGTATGCTAGCGTTACAGTATATATAAAATAAGCAGAAATTACAGTTAAATTTATTTATTTTACATTCAATTTTATCAGAAAAAATATAAGCGCAGTAGGTTGGAATTTGGAAAATATTTTCTTTATGAATACCACTTTTTATATGCAGTATTTGTTGTTGTATAAATGCATAACCTCAAAATATATGCATTTCTTTACAATAATCACACCTCTTTAATGTTTGAATTCCCACAGTAGTAGAATACCGCAATACGCCAGAAGATTTTCTATATAATAATACAAAAAAAAAAAGTTGCGAAAATAGCAAATCGAATTCCGATAGACTTTCCTTTCTTCGTAGAAAAATTTCCGCCGTCCAAAGCCCGCGGGGGTCCCGGAGTTTCATTCTTCCCCTTTTCAGTAATCCTTTGATGTTCTGTGTGCAGCGTTGGCCCATTTTCCGCTCCTGTATGCCTCCTTTTGTATTCCACGGTGCCTTTTTCGTATTATTTATCCTTCCTTAAATTACTTACGGTCCTAGTCGTATTCGTACGTCCGGGAATTAAGCTTCTTTTTTGCGTTATCAAAAAGAAAAAAAAAAAGAAGGAATTATTACGATCCTTCGTCCGCGCGACTTAATTTGATATAACGTCAGATTCACGAATGCGCAGAAAAAAAAAGACAACTACCGCATTTATACAACCAGATACCAGATTCCTGCGCTCGTGTTATTTGCCCTGTTATGTTTCCCTCTGTCAGAGTGCATCTTATCGTAAAGTTGTACGTGTTTTGCATACCTAGCTCCACTCCGCGTATATGAAACTTCCCGAGCACTTATCTATATGTTAAGCCGAGCCCCTCGTGCACAAGTTACATGTAACAGATATATGGATTCACGGCGAGGTTGCCTTCAATTGTTTTTATTATGAGAGAATGCACGCGGAAGATCGTCAGAAGCGATTCGTAATTCCCGTTTTCCCTTAACGTTCGCCGCGTACAGTATGGAGACGTTTTGTCTGGTGATATTCGTCTCTGAGAAGGACTGGGGAGATGGTAATATTCGCAAATGTTTTACTCGATTCAAAGAGAAAAGTAAAGGCTGCCGCTTTGAAGAAGAAGAAGAAGAAGAAGAAGAAGCTAGTATAGGAGCGATCGAACTTCGGCACTTCCGAATTCCAATTGCGAGCGGCATCATGATTGACATAGGATAAAATTGGATTCCGTCGGGGTACGCGCAATGGTTCTGTTTACCACATCCACTTCCTGTTATAATAGTGTGGATCTGAACTACAGTTACGAAACTTATTTGCGGAGGAGCAAGAAAATAATTGAAATTTAAAGTTCCCACGGATCCGACAAAACTGTTTCATACGCAGAGGAAAGTTTTTGGTAAAATTAAATATAAATATTGTCGTGGAATGAGCATTTGATATTATTTAAGTGTAAAGTTACTAGTCTCAACTTTTATATATTTTAAAAATAATATAATATAATAAGAAAAGGATATAAAATGTAGCAGCAGACAGTCAAACGATGTCCAGGTGACGTAGGAAATCTCTGCATTTGGCAAGTCCTTCAAGGCATTTTCCTTCAGAATGTTTCCTTCAGGAAGTAAAGATGATCGGCAGTGATATAGCTACACATCGAAATCGAATATTAGAATTTGAATAGCATATTTTTATAACAGATATTGACAGATCTAAGTTCAATTCAAATGAACATTTTTATTTTTTTTACAGTGTACTTATTTTATTTAAACTTAATCTAATAATATTTTTATATTCATTGGCAATCCAATTGCATTGATATGTCAACAGAAAGACATGGAAAATTACTGGGGTTTCGTCAAAATGTCATGTGCATGCATGATTGCTCACTTATTGTACAGTAATTAATTTTTTTACATTGTAAATTTTATATAGTAAAAGTGTTGAAAAATTTTAAATGTATTTTTCTCATGTTCTAGAGACACCTACCTTTACTTTATAATAATGTAAGTTGATTCCAGAATTTTGCTATATTTGTTTATTTTAATTTTGCATAAACATTCGACAGTCCATTCGGTCACATGGGCATTCTCATGTATTAAACATCTTATATACCTCTCACTTCGGTGACTCTTTGAGACAATTTGTCCCCCTTGTCGAAAGACAATCGCTAGAAAAGTCTGTTAGAAAATTCCAATTCAAAAGGATTCATTAGTCAACCAGTGTCAGAGGTAGACGTGTCTCAATTAATTTTGTAAAATTTAATTTTAATTTATTTCGATAAAATCCAATTTTATTCCAAATTCCAACCTAAAAATGATTGTTAATTGTTAAACAAAGTTTATCACATTAATTTTATCCAAACTTAACCTATAATCTTTGGGTAATTTTCTCCAACGACGATTTTCCTGAGATATGTTCCTGTCCAAGCCATCCTTCGTGTTTAGAAGTACGATATACCATGGCCCCCATATCACACCTGCTCATTCTGATGTCTGGTGAATTCATCCCTCTAGAAGGTATTCCTCATCCAAATCTACCTTAAAATAAACGTATTATTTTAATCCTAATCTAAAATTCTCTACAATTATATAATGCAAATCACTTATGTTCATTCCGGCTGGAGTTTCGGCAATTTCTCTTCGGATGTTGAATTCTTCAATTGTATATAGCAGGTCGAGTAAAGAATACTTTGGTTTTAAGGTAACCCCACAAAATGAAATCACAAGCCGATAGATCAGAGGATCAGGGCGGCCATTGAAAATCACCATATCTTGAAATTACGCGTTCCCCAAATAATTGGCGTACAGCTGCCATCGATATTGCTGCAGTGTGTGACGTTGCTCCATCTTGTTGAAACCAGGCTGTGTCAATAATTTCTGGAAATCTCTGTAGTTGTTGCGCAACATAGGTTTCAAGCATGGCGACGTAACGATTCCATGTGACTGTGGTCGCATTGCCATTCTCGTCCTCAAAAAAATAAGGGCCTTTGTCTTGGGGGGGGGGGCAAGGATTGTCTTGTGACTAATGTCGAAAATTTGGTTTATTAACGAATCCGCTTAGGTTTCTACCTAATGGCATAAAAATTCTACTTATGACATCATGTATTTCCCACAATGAAGTCATCATTACTTTTTTTTAACTGACAACCCCATTATATAGATGATGCTTAAATGACTGCTTAAATGATGGCGTAAAAAAATGGTACCTTAGATAATTGTTTTTTTTTTTGAGAAAATAACGCTTAAGCTAAGAAATAAAAATGTAATTTTGATGGAGAAAAATATTAATTAAACCCCTAAAACAAACAAAATTTAGTTAGTTTACAAAGCTCAATTGATTCACGAATTAAACGAGGATAATCCAGACCTTCGCTTGCAGTTTTGGGAAGAACTAATGTTACGCTGCGATGAGGACAATTGTTTTAAATAATATTCTTTTTTCTGATGAAGTCACTTTTTGCCTGAATGGAGCAGCACATCTTCACAATTGCAGGTATTGGTCAATCCTCACAAATCGCCAAGAGAAATTAAGGATTGGAATAATCAGATGGCGTTTAATAGGGCCTTACTTTTTTTTTGGAGGAAACCTTATAGCAGCATGTTATTTGGACTTTTTGCGATTTGAATTAGTGCCAGCTCTAACAGCAAGCATGTTTCCAAATGATCACGAAGCAAATGTACCTCACCAGGATATTTGGTTTCAATAAGATGGGCCGCGTCCTCACTTTCCTATAAACGTCCGTCAATATTTTGACGCCACATTTCCTGAAAGGTGGATAGGTGGCCGAGGAGCAATTGGGTGGCCATCGCGTTTTTCTTATGCGCCATTTCTTACTGCTATGGGTTAGTAACCCATGTTTGCTGAGTGTATTTTGAGTTGCATATTTTGATTTGCTTAAAACAGCTGTTTCAATTTACCGAGAATTTTTCACAATGATGTTTAGTTTGTATAAATTTCAGTTAAAGAGTTTATTGTTTCATTTATTTATTTAAGTGTTAAGTTTTTTTAAATTAATTCCATTCATTTATTTATCTTTTGAATGTTGGCGTATTGTTTGTACAACTGCGTTGTACGTTTTTAAGAGAGGGATTTTTGTAAGAAAAATAATTGTAGTTTTGTCAGGCAGTTCCTTGGTCGACTATTAACGTGAGTAGACGTATTTTTGTATATTATTGATGCCATTTAATAATTCATTTTGATATTCTAAATTTTCGCATAAATTGAATTTTATATAGTCCATCAAGGAATTCATTTGGTAATAATTATAATAATAATAATATTTATTAAATACCCAACAGATTACAATCCAGTAAGGATAATAATTGTAAGTACACGAACAAAAAAAAATATAATGTTAGGCAATCCACACCCAGAAGTTAAAGTTCCGCGCTGCATGCACCAGGGGTGCTTTCCACAGAACATTAGTTCGAGGCGTTGGTATGCAGAGAAATTCACTCGATCTGGCTTGAAGACGGGGCACGTGGAATTCCAATCTGGAGAGAAGGTGAGGCGAGTCGATTCTGTTCGTAAGGATGTCCAGTACAAGTGTCTATGCTAATTTTTTGCCTTCTATCTCTAAGCGAGATAAAGTTATGCCTTTCTAATAATTCAGTATAGTCTATTCCACGCGCGGGATAGTGACCTTCACTTTTATAAGAAAGGTACTTCAAAAATTTTCGCTGTATTCGTTCTAGAAGATCGACTTGTACGCCATAGAGTGGATACCAAGCATTAACTGCATATTCAAGCTTGGAAACAACATGAGCAAAATAAGGAGCCTTAATTGCCTGGGTATTACGAAAATCCCTATATGTCCGGATAATGAAACCAAGAGACCTATAAGCTGCCCTTGAAATATTTACAATGTGATTGGAAAACATAAACTTTTCATCAAATGTTATGCCCTAATCTTTGATTAATGACTGTCGAGTAATACCAATGTTATTGATTGTGTAATCCGATTCCACTTTGAAGACCTTTCTAGTAAATGACACAACAAAACACTTGTCTATATTTAAACGCAGATTATTGCGTAAACTCCATTGATATATTTTGTTGAGGTTGTCCTTAAGTAATGCAATATCAGATCAGGAGCCTATAGTACTATATATTTTAATATCATCCGCGTAGGCTAACACGGGACAGGAGATAGAATTTATAAGGTCATCGATAAAGATATTAAATAATAGCTAACCTAAATTCGACCCTTGTGTTTGTTAATATATTGATGTGTGCACATTATAGATATAAGATCATTTATTATTTTTGTGCAAGAAGATATTTTTTTAGGTTTAATTCTCTCATTATAGTTTAAAGAGTTAATTTTTCTGTTTATAAATTTTTCTGATTCATTTTTATTTTATCAATCACCTCGTTTGGGTTAGTAGAAGCATTGTGCTTTTAGTTATTTTTAGTAATTTTCTAGAAATTGTCCACGCTCAGTTCATTTTGTTGAAACCACGTGGATAGAAATTGTTAGATTATGGATTATCTTGCTGAACAAACTAATCTTTTGCTTTGCATAGGAAATAGCATTGTCCTTGTGTAATTTAGAATCAAGTGCAGTTTTTAATTTAGGCCAGAACCTTCAGTTCGCGGTTTTTTTTTTCTGCACAAATTGTAATTAAACCCATTTTGAAAAATGAATTTGCTTGTTAATTAACGTCATTGGGTTAAAAATTCTATTCTTTCATTTTATGTTAAACCTTTTCAATTTTTCAGATATTTCTGAAAGTCAGTTTTCATTCACGCATAATTTACTTTTCGTGGTTAGATTCAAGTTTTAATTTGCGAGGGTAACTCTGAGGTTAATTGTTCTTTTGCATTCATAAAAAAAAAAATTATCCGTTGAGCTAGCTATTTTAAGTTTCTTTTTCATTTTAAAATTTCAGTTTAGCATTTTCTATTAATTCAATCAGTACACAGTGTTAAGTGTGTTATCTACCAATTTTTTACACCACCATTTAAATAGTTGGACTATGTATAAAAAACAGTAAAAATGAGGTTATCATTAAAAAAAAAAAAAAACAATAATGACGTCATTGTGAAGAATAATGACGTCATAGGTAGAATTTTTATGCCATAAGGTTTGCCCCTTACTTTATCACCACACTTTCGTGCTAAACCGGAACTGTTTCCCCTTTATCTCATCAACCAACCTTCCCTAAATTTAAACCGTCCACAGAATCATTGATCATCTATCTTTCAGACGTAATTAAACGTAATAATCCTCTAACCGAAACGCGGTCGGACATTGCGCGTGTTCGATATATATTTCTTTCGCCGCTCGATCGGTTCCGAGTTTCCGCAAAGCCAGCTACGGACCAACCGACGGTGAAAGCGAACATTTCACGGTTCCGCAGTCAGAACGTTGTTGTTTGCGCAGGGAGACGCGACGATTTTTGACTCGACGCACAGTTTAAAGGGGGAAAGAGGTACAGAGTACAACGCGGACCGCGCTAATTGCGTGTATGTACTTGAAATTGACCCACATAACCGGGTGACGTAACTCGAGTCAGCGGCGATTTTGCCGATGTGTCGTATGTACGCGTTTGCCGTTCTTAAACGTGCTAAAAGAATTCTTAAGTGAAATTGCAGCGTCGGTAATGATAACGAGGCTTTGTTGTTAATAGTAATTCTTGTTAGAGCGTAACAAAAAAAAAGGTAGGAGAGGTCGATTATTGAGCAATGTTTAAGACTTAGTAGTCGTTTTAACTTTAGAATATAAGGTAAAATGTTTGCGTATTATCGCCTTTTCTTGTTGGGTAAAGTAAACGGTTTATTGTGAAAGGATTTAAAAGAGATTTCTAGTGAAAAACGCGTTAAGAATGTTACTGTAAGAAATATTTCTAATTAAAACCGATGCGTACAGGAAAAAGAGGTACCAAGTACACTGAAACGGTCACTTCTTTCTTCAAAGAAAAATTAAAGTATAGCACAAATGACCCTATTTGATGTTGTTTTTTTTTATTTTTGTTATTAGTCGCATTGGATCTTGGTCTATTGGAGTTAATTGGAGTACAGGATGTTTTAAAATATGTGAATTCAGTAATTTAAAAAATGCATTTTCAAAACTTACAGAAAAAAGGGATTAGTAATGTGTAATTAAAATTTAATATAACTTGGTAAATTTCTTGTCCGTTATGATCAATCAATCGTCTTGGTAAGAATACCAAGACGATTGATTAAAATTTAAGTTGGAGTTTTGCTTTGGTATGATTTAACGTTTTTCTTTTTTTAAATATTCCGAATTGTCATTAGAGCTAAAAAGTTGCTAGTAAGTTTTCGGTTAATTTGTTAAACTATTAAGGCCATTTTACACCTAGCTATTTATTGCGCAATTTATTGGCCAATTTAAAATTTTACGTGTATAACACGGATTAAATATGTGTTTATAATAGCTAAGTGTAAAACGGGCTTTAGGCTGACATATACAAGAAAGAAGGTATTTGAAAAAAATGCTCCGGATTAAATTGAGGCCATTTGCAAATGTTTTTAAATTTATTAATAAAAAAAGTTAAAACCACAATTTTTTTGAACATTTTTCTAATAAATTAGGTACTTCAATATTTTTTTTCGATTTTATTTCCTCAATTTGGTAAAAGTAATTGTTGGAATATTTGATACAGACATAATACACAGAAAACTGAATAAAGCTTGGATGGCTGAAATATTTAGCCGAAAATTAGCTAAATTAGCTAGTTAAACACTAGCCTAATAATAAACATTTGTTAAAGTGACAAAAATGTATGTTCACTTGCAAATAAAGCAATACATGAGATATACGTTACGTGCATCCATACAGTAGCATTAAATAAATATAACACAGAAATTGTCTTAAAGATGGCGCTTTTCATATTTCGTTCCAACAATGCTCTATATTCAGTATAAATAGCAGGCACACGGTTAACAGATAAATATAATATTTTAAAACTAATGGCAACAATACGAATATCGGATGAATCACTCTACAATGACTGTACATGCTTTTCATGATGTTATTGTATCTGGCTTAAGTGATGGTCAGTAACTGTAGGAGTTTTTATACAAAACATAATGTTTCAAATATGTAGATGTCATAAAATGTTAATATTTGATGTGTTTTAAAAATTGATTTACACGAATCACGTGGTTTTAGTCCGTAGATTATTCGTAAGGCACGTTTTTCAAGAATAAAAATCCTTTGTGCTGCACTGGATGCGCCCCAGTAAAGAACACCATACTTCAATCTAGAATAAATATCTGAATAGTACACCCTTTTCAATACATCCATACTACAACTCTGTTTTAGATGATACAACGAATAATTTATCCGTGCTAAATTCTTGCTAAGAAAGTCAACATGGGTTTTCCAACTTAAGGTAGTTTCAAAAATTAGGCAAAAAAGTGTCTTAGTTGTGTCACTTACTGGTATAGAGAAATTTAGCAATTGCAATGAAGATATATTTTGATTTATGTTGTTTTTGGTTTTAAATAGTACTAGATTTGTTTTATCCTTGTTGATTACAATTTTATTTATTGACCGAGATAAAGTGTGATTCATTTTTTTTTAAATACAATGTTGCTGTTATTAGAAGTGGTGATAATGTTTATATCATCCGCATATAAGATTATATTGTTTGTGTTTACATATCTAGGAAGATCATTGATGAATATTAAAAAGAAAGTTGGACCTAAAACAGATCCCTGCGGTATACCAACTTCTATTTTTTGATTTTACATTTTTTGCAAGCCACCTTTTGGGAACGATCAGATAAGTAACTTATAAACCATTTCTTCGCAAGTCCTCTTACACCGTATTTCTCCAGCTTATATAGTAAAATCAATTGATAAATTTGCACACACGTGAGATTTATCTAAGGAAGAATAAATTAATGCGACTATATTATTTAAAGCTGTGTCGGTGCTCTTATAAGGCAAAAACCCATGTTAACTGGAACTAAAGATATGTCAGTTACAAAATGGCCAATCAATTTGTTTGTTAACTACGGACTTGTATATTTTGGCGAATATCTTGAGCAAGCTGATTGGCCTATAGTCATTTAAGTTATTGCTGTTTCCTCTTTTCTTAAAAATAGGTTTGATTACAGCAACTTTTAATTCGGAAGGGAAAATGCCTTTCTCTAAAGAAAAAATTATCAAATACGTAAGGACAGTCAAAAATAATTGTAGCTACCTTAACAAATAGCGTATTAATGCCATTATCGCTGGAGAAACCGCTCTCTTCAATTTTTTTATTATGTTGACTAAATAAGCGTCAATAACCGGAGATAGAAAACAAGATTTATCGAAATTGGATATATATTTATAAAATTCATGGAATTTGATAAAGGTTTTGATGAAGGTTATTATCGATAATTATATTATTTGCCAGATTGGAAAAGTGATTGTTAAATCTCACACACATTTCTTCAGTGGAAATAAAAATTTCAGGTAGTGTGTCCTTGTTTGAAAGTTGCAATCTTTTATCATTAACTAAAGACCAAATAGCTTTCGATTTGTTAGTTGAATTTGTGATATACATATCATTATAAGTTATTTGATTTTCACGAATTTAATTTTTGTAAAATCTCGAGTAATTATTAAATACAGGTTGAAATATAAGAAACCTTTGGCTCATTTCTTTTAAAAATAACAATCTATCTTTACATTCAACTATGTTCGGTGTAATCCATTGAAAGCTAGAAAGTCTGTTTTTTTGCAAATAATTTTTTTTCATCAGGAAGCAGATATCAAAATAATATTTAAATATAGATATAAATTGAGAAAACGCTTTGTCAGGACAATCGTGCTCATAAACTGACAGCGATGTTTCTTTTTCTAAATAGTTACAAAATTTATTGAAAGATTTTTCACAAAATGTTCTTTTATAGAGATAGGCCTTTTCTGGTGACTGAAAGCATAAACGAAGAATAGCTAACTGAGCACAATGGTCAGACAAACCAAAATCTTTACAGGATGCTGAAAAATTGTCATCATCAAAATTTACAATAATGTTGTCTAAACATTTGGCCGCCGTATCACAGATACGTGTGGGTACGTTTATTTTAGCAAACACGCCGTAACTACTAAACATATCCATTAATTTATTTTGTTGCGCAGATGGCAACAAGAAGTCAATGTTGAAATCACCACATTACATAAATTTACTTTCTTTTTCAATTAAATCAATTATGTCATTCAATGTCTGAACAAAAGTTTTGAAATCTGCGTCAGGTAGACGGTAGATCACTAGGAAACAGTATTCATAGAACTCACTATTTCGACACCACAACATTCAATGATATTGGGAATGGAAAAGTCAGTCAAATCATTTCTATTAATGTAGGGGAGGTGTGGTTTCATGTAAATGGCAACACCGCCATGTTTATTCAGTTCTCTGCAGAAGTAAGACGTGAGTATATATGATTGAAAACCGGTATCACGAAGTTGCTCTTGACTCAGCCAATGTTCGGAAATCAAAAGGATATCAATTTCGTCAGATTGGAGGATTATTTCAGTTCATTTACTTTGTTTCTTAAACACCGGATGTTTCGATGCATAACTTTAATCGTTCCTACTTGACTGTGTTGATGTTTGAAAGACGTTGTAAAAAACGATTTATGCAGACGTTTTCTGGCCAGGTTTCCGGCTTCATGATTTCATCTTGAAACGCAGCCGGAACCGATACTTTAAAAGAGGAATATTCTGTGGGGTGTTTATTTTGAAGCTTTTCGCATTTAACTTCACTAATTTTTTTCGAATTTAAGTATTCTACCATGTTATCAGGTGTGATATTTGGTTCTAATTTGAAAACATGAAAATGGGAAAATTGGGTAGCTCCTTTAAGCTCGGTTGCGCTTTTGTCAGAACCTCTGTTAACGTTAATTTTGCTATTAGTTTTTTCTTTCCTAGTAATCTTAACCCATTCATTGTCGTTTTTAGTAGTTGTTTTAATGTTTTCTTTCCCTTGGACTGTCGATTTCTCTTTTATGTTTATTTTAGGTAAGTCTCCGCTAGATTTTTGCATATCGTTCTTAGACGGCTTTTTAGCAATCTCGGAATAAGAAATGGGAGATTGTTCTTTTGAACTTTTATTATTTTTCAATAATTTTGCATTTTCGTTGTTATCCACTAACAAATGTATTAATTGTATATTACATTCTTTAAGAATATTAATTTCATTTCGTAAATTTGAAATTTCTTGTTGAAGTTTGCTGGTTTCTTTTATTAAGATGTCACTGATTAATTCCTTAAATTCTTCACTTTTTAAAAAACTTATAATGTTACCAGATTTGTCCGCATTAGACCTAAGGTCCGGAGGCATAGTGTAACAGACTGATTAATAACTGTAACGATTAACTAGCTTATGCAGTGCACTGCGCGTATAAACAACGAGAAATTCACAGATTCTTTTCTCTCACAATCACTATAGATTTTCATACGAAATTCTTTGAGAATTTTGGAAACCTCCATCCCCTTTCAACGCTCCATACATTAAACACATAAAATTCTCTCTGGATGCAGCATTATCCCAATTAAAACCCAACAATTTTCCACCCTTCCGCCTCTCTCCACCGCGCCCGAATAAATTTTATTACAGCCACTAATCACCACTCAGCAAGGCGCATTACATGAAAGACCGCCATCTCATTACCGCGCTCCGGAGACCTCGCCACCTCCCCAACTCCCCGTCCCACATTCATCCTTCACATCTCGCAAAGTTTCCTGGGGGACAGAGGCGAAGAAGACTCTAACGGCCATCCGAGGCGCGTCTCCCGATGTGCCACGATTCCGGGGCGTATTTTCGCAATCGCAATGAAAAAGTCCGAGGCCCTTGTTTTCGCAATTAATTTGCTTTATTATCGCTGTTATTCACGGCGTCCGATGTCATAAAAATAACGCAATTTAACCCTGATGGTTTTTATTGCGCCGGAATTTCGTGGAGTTTCGTGATGAATGGGATGAGTGCGAACAATACCCGAGGGGGGGGGGATGTAAAAATGAGATTGCGAATTGTCTGGGTAAGATAAGCATTTGAAGAAGAGGGTGATATTGATAACATTGAAATGTATAGGTACTGTCATGGTTTATTTAATCACAGCTTCTTATAACTTACTTTTATCTATTAAAATCAAAGGATATAAAAATATCACAACATAAAAGCTAAACAATCCAGGTGTTGGAGAAAACTTCTGCAGTTGTTACTATTTTTCACTCACTGGTATCTGCTTTGGTGTTTTTCTCTTCAGGAAGTGATCTCTAGTAAGACACCTACAGATCGAAATCAAATATTAGAGTTCAGTTATCCTGAAGAAGCTGTCAGTATGAACAACGAAACGTCGAGCGAAAGTTTTGACACACGGCGAAACCCGCAAAAAGCTGTTAGTTATAGTTACACCGACCGTGAAAGCCTACGCAGTGTTATCAAATATTAGAATCAGAATATTCAATAAATAGGTAAAGCAGATTTAGACAGATCAAAGTTTGGATTGAGTGCACATCGAAAAAAAAACATATTTTTTAGAGTATATTTAATCTTGCATAAATTTATTTTACTGTTGAAGTTTTAAATATAGTTAAACAAATTGCTTTAGAATATATAGAAGAAAAAATTTTAAATAAAATAAACTTCGAAATATTTTTTTTTCAAAAGATATGTAGATGATTGCATAACCGCATTGGAAGAAAAAAATATACCAGTTTTACTTGAAAAATTTAATTCTTATCCTCCAAGATTAAAATTTACAATTGAAATTGAAGAAAACGGTAGCAGTAGTAGTTTTTAGACCTCAAACTTATTAAAAATGATCACAAAATTCTAATTAAATGGTATACTAAACCAACATGGTCTGGACGTTATCTAAATTTTAAATTTTCACAACTTTCATCACAAAAAGTTAGTGTCATTATTAGTTTAGTTGACATAGCAACAGTATTAACAAGTCCAATTTTTCGATCTGATACTATTAATAAAGCAAACAATAGTCTAGAACAAAATAATTATCCAAATTCTTTTATAAATAAAATATTCAAACAAAGAATTTTTCTTTTTTTTTATAATAAATCAACAAAAAATATTCATAATACTCAAGCAATTACAAAATTTATAAAAATTCCTTATGTTAAACATTTATCCGAAAAAATAAATGGAATTTTCAAACCATACAATTACAAAATTGCCTATCAAAACACCAATAAACTATAAAACCAAACACAAAACAACACACATGGTTTATAAAATAGACTGTCAAAATTGTATTGGTGTATATTGGTGAAACCATGCAATATTTGGAAAATAGGATAAAAGGACAGAAATATAACAAAAATCCTACAGCATTAAAAAAACATGAAATAACTCAAAATCATAGATTTGATTTTAACAATATAACAATTTTAAACAAAGAACAAAATTTAAAAACACGTAATAAATATTGTAATGTTCTGTATTTATTTTATTAAAAATTTTGTGAAACCAAATGCCCCTTTAGTTGGGCGACAATTTGTAATGTGACTCTCCCTCTCTCTCAGGGTTTATTAAATTTTTTTATGGATCCCGTTGTATAAACATACATTTGATTTCACACTGATCAATATGAAATAATAATAACAAAAAAAAAATTAATTGATATTTGTTAAATATTTAAATTTGTATATACTTTATATTATTTCATTTACAATTACATAATTACAAAAAAACCTATATTAATCTCTACTAGCTCAAAATATATCAATAATGTGTGTGTGTATGTTTGTATAACTAAATAAATTTTGCAATTAAATTGAAAATAAAACATTAAAGTCCGACCTTTAATCCAAAACTTCTTTTAGCTCTTCTTCAATTTTAAACTTAACTCCAAATCAACCTCCTGTATTCCGAAACACTTCTTCTAATTGCCTTTTCTTTAGTAACTCATCCACAATATTTTCACCTTAAGCATAAATCCAATCTTGAATTATAATCTCTTCAAACATATTTCTGCCGATAATACTTCTATTAACTGTTTTGTTACTTTTATTTCTATCTTCTTAATTTCCAGAATTTACTTTTAATCTTTTCTATGTCAATTCTATCATTTTTTGTAACTAAATCAATAATCCTTTTTTTATATCACATGTGGACATGACCCATATATCAGGAATTGTACACAGCCTCCCAAACATCATATTTATATATTTTGACAATTTTTAAAATGACTTTGAAATTTTGAAATCAACATCTATAAAGTATCTAAAAATAATATAAATTAGATATTTTGAGTTTATGCAAATACTAAAATCTATAATAAGTACATACATAATAAATACCAATCTAATATTACATTACATTACAATATACTTGAAATAATTCAAATTTATAAACATAAAAATGCAGTAAATGATAAAATAGGCATACAATATTTCACAAAACTATATAACTTAATTTTAATTTTAATTTAATTACAAAATTCAATATTTTTATATTTTACTAACAACAGATAATCAAAATATACCATATTGAAACGCAATCTTTAAATAAAACATAACGATATTTTAAAATTTATAGTAAACAAAACAATTATGATTTTTTAAACAAAAATCTAATTTATAATTTACACCATTTACAATTTATATTTTGATATGTTTACTTGAAAAAGCTTTTGAAATTAAAGTGAAGCGTCGTTGCTGATGTACATTTCTATTTGTGACCTAAAAACCAAGAAAAAATTAATTTCTTTTTGTATATTGTGCTGTTTACTGCCTAAGAATTTTTTTATAAAAATATTGTAGAATGAATGTTCCTCGAGTTGAAAGGGCTATTGGGACTCTTTCGTTTTCCATATTTATGCTTTTATTTGTAAATTTTCAAGTATTCAATACAATTTGTTTATTAATATTAAAGTTAAACAGTAATAAAAATTAAATAATTTTAAATTGTAATTCACACAGTGAAAATCATCAAGGGTTGATGTTTACAGACTGTTACTAATAATAAAATTTGCCTTATTTTAACCTACTGTTAACTATAACAAACTTTGCTCCACCATCTCTCTCTAAAATAGAGTGCTTTTGGCAGTGGCGTCGCACCGTTTACTGTGTGTGTGCTAGAACCCACTCCCACCCACACCCAACCGTCGAGACGCGAACGGTTGGCGTCGCTACTGCAACGGGGTTTCGCGATTTATCCGAAAAACTTTGTTTAAAATTTAAAGAATTTCCGAAATTTCGATTTTTGTGGGTGCAGCGAAACGAACGTCACTGCGACGTCAGAAACCGGGGACGCGTGCGTTAGTTTGACCGAATTCATAGGATGGCGCCCTTATGTGTCACCTGGCAAAACGTTTTGAATTTCGTGGTATGATTTTGAACGTATGTATGTATGTATGTAGCAGTGTTGTGCAAGTTAGGGGAAGTGAATAAATTTCTACAGCGATTAGACATACTCGTGTTTTGTCGCCTCTCAGTAAATCACTAGTTAACACTGCTCCCCACTCATGACGCGAATAAACACGAGCGTATCTAGTCGCTGTGGAAATTTATTCACTTCTCCTCTCGTGCCCAACACTAGTATGTAGATAGAAGGGTGATGTTACACTGCGACCTAAAAGATCTATTGTGTCCCCTATTCTTGCTGTTTTACAGCTGGCCTTCCAATCCTATTCCTTTCAGAAAGTGTAGGATGTCAGAGGGCCCCAGTCCAGGTAAGTCTCCCTCTTCGATTTCACATGCTCCCAGGTGCAACGCCTTCGAGTTGCACAGTGCTACACAGTTTGAGAGGAGGTGGATGGGTGTTTCATCCTGTTCCCCACAAAATCTACATTCAGATTCCTTTTCCAATCCAAGCTTACTCAGGTGTCCTTTCAGTCTACAATGGCCTGAAAGTATTCCTGTTAATATGCGAACATTGTTCTTACTCAGGTTGATGCATTCTGTAAACCTCTTCTGGTTATAAATTCCCAGAAGAATTTTACTTTGCCTCATTCCCTGGAGATTTTCCCAGCAACTGGATTCTCTCTGCTCCATTTCTATTTTTAGTTTCTTCAGTATTGTACTGCTACTTAATCCGCAAGAGGGTTCAGGCCCTACAAAAGGCATTTTGTTGAACGTAAATAGGCGTTTAAGCCACGTGTAAAAAGTCAAAATTACTAATAATAAAATTTGCCTTATTTTAACCTACTGTGGGTTTTGAAAATCCCCATAACTTTCCGTTAGTTACAAAGTTTGCCTATGTTAACTTATGTAATTTTACAATTTACGTTTTCACAGTGTGGGTCCCCTAATAAAAAAATAGTTAAAAGCAGTTGCAATATTGATCTGTATATTATTTCAATATCAGTTGCAATATTGTTGTGCTCATTTACTTCGACATTGCAAACTTTCCGTTAAAATCAGACCTAATAGACCATGCTGTACATTACCTGTCGATTTTTAGAGTTAGCAATCCTACAAATAAACCATACTTAATCGTTTTTGTGTGTCGATTTCACAGAAATTACTTCTGACACAAAAGGCACCAATCCCATTACATATTTAGATTTTGGAATCTGATGATTTAAAACGAATTTTCATCCACAGACGACATCTGGTTTACATAGAAAATCTGCCTATATCCAACGCACAGTCTAGACGAGCAGTCTGCAAAAGCCTCAGTTATTACAAACGTACATACGTACATCCTGCTGCGAATGAAAGGTCTTTCCTTGTATGTATAGCCGGGTTGTGCACGGATAACCCGTTAGCGCTAGTCATGAATGCTAGAGCGGTCGACGCTGGCCTGCGGCTATGCACGTTCTTCGTAAGCCTCTGCTACGAGTCCGAAAAACTGTATGTTATTGTTGTTCACGCGGACGCCCTCAGGTAGTAGCTTACGCTTCCACAGACACAGGCATCATTTCGTGGTCGATTTAGAAAGGTGAAGAAGATAGATGATGCATTTAAAAATAGTTGACGGTGAACTAAAAAAGCGAATAAAGTTAGGTATACATACTCAAGCAGAAGTATGCGGAAGAATTATGGAGATGAAAGAAGCATTACAGTATTATAAGTATATAAGTATGGGTATTTGGCCTTTTAAAATGCCATCCGACAATTAGAAAATTTCGGGCTGGAATTATATGATTTTGCCTCGAATAGGTACTAGAATAGGTATTGGAATTTGAATATACTTACAATTTGTTATAGACAACACCCTTGACCAAATGCATGCCAAAGTAATGAAACTATCTTCATGGTAAACATTTGAAATGCTTATGCAATCGTTTACGTGGTTCTAAAATATTCTTTCTGAGTAGTTTTCATAAAGGTGCAGAATATTGATGCATCTTTAAGCCTTCTAGGTGCCTTTTTTCAGCCATGAAGAAAGTATTAGATTTGTATTACTGGAAGCACACAAAAGTACAATACATTATTAAGAATTTTTGATAAATTATGCTTATGATGTATTTAGGGTACGATTTTAATCTTTTGCTTATTCTAGTGTGATTTTTCGCCCTAAACCTAGACTGCCTTTGGCCGCAGTTGTTAGTTGTTTAAGAAAATATTGGCAAAAATTAAAGGGTTGAAAAACCCCTTCGATTTATTAATTTTCAGTTTCGTATACAGCGTTATTCATGCTGTACAGCCCGGAATATTGTAGCCAAAATATGCGACCTTCAAACAGTTTCACTTTTGGTATATATGGAGATCTATTATGGTTACTTTTTAAAATTATTTTCATGTTACACAGGGTCTTCCAAAAGGCTTAAAGGTATGAAGTTGTGTTTTTTTAATGGAACCCCCTGTATATTATTGCATTTTGTGGATTCTTCCATCGAAATGATTGTGTGTTTTAATGGGGTTTATAATACCTAAACCTTAATAATTTGCATTTTGTGAAAATGTAAATTAGTTATTGTGTTTCAAATACTTATTACGATATAAAAATACGATCTACGCCTATACCAAAGCCCCAGTGAATGATTCCGAAAGTCATTTTTGAGTGAAAGTGAGAGAAGTAGTAAGTTTTAAGGATATTCGTATTGCAAGATCTTTTTAAATTATAAAGGGCGTAACATATTTGTGATAAGTCGCAGCAAAGCTTATCAATATGGATATTCCATTTGAGATCTTCGTCAATAATGACTCCAAGTAATCTAGAAGATACACTGTAAAAAAAGTTGCAGTAAAATTACATGTAAAATCGTTGGTAACAAAGTTGCCTACAATTTTACAGGTAAATTTGCTTCATAAGGTAAAATTTCTACCATCTAATAAATTTCACATGCTGATGTGTTTTTCAAAGATTGTACTGTAAAATTCGTATGTAATATTTATATGAACTCTATATTTACCGAACACTGAAGTAATTTTCTTAGCAACTTACCTAATTCTTTTACAGCACCTAATAGGTCATACTGAATCGCTCAACCAGGGATCAAGAATGAATACGCTTACGCGAAACCTACGATTGTTTGTGACGTACATGATATCATTGAGCCAATAATAAGTTGGACAAACGAATAGAATTACCTACGCGCACAGATAAATGATCCAATATCCAATCACATTGCGGCGTATGAATTTCGTATTTTCCATGATATCTATAGTTTTACCCGAAAATTCAAGTAAAAACAAATAAATATAAAAGATCCTCATATTTTTACAGCAAAATTAATAGTTCACTAGTAAAACTACTTTTAAAGTGCACTAAATACCCCAAAAAAAATGTCAATTTTACACTTTTAAGTAAATGCAAAATTGTACATGTTTTTTTCCTGTATTTTCCTTTTGAATTTTTGTTACATCTTAAACTTACATGAAAAAGCTATAAATTTTACCGAAATTTCTTTTTCCATGTTAAATATGCTAGAAAAAACATGTAAAACAAAATTTACATGATTTATTGTGGTAAATTCACAACGTTATTACATGTAATATTCTTGATTTACCATGGCAAAATTACTGTAATTTTTTACAGTGTACATTCAATTCTATCAGTTTACCGTTTAAATTAAAGTTAGGAGCGTTATATTTATGTTTATTATGGAACAAAATACATTTAGTCTTGTCATTATTAATTTCTAAGTTAATAAATAATAAAAAGAAGGACAACGTCCTCACATTCACCAAAGTTTTAACATTTTTTTTTTTTAATGTATTTAAGACAACATGTTTCGGCCCACAAACGCCATCATCAGGTCTTTTTTTATATTTTTTTTATGTACATTCATTATAACTATAAGAGAATACATAATGTGGTAAAGATGGTGCCAATTGAAATTGTATATACATGCGTAATACAGAAATGTTTGTACTTTAAGAACCTTTGCATGGTATATGGCTCGAGATTACTTAAAGAGTAAATACATTAAATTCAATATCTAAGAATTTACAGTTTACAGTTAGCTGATATTTAGTGTAATTTAATATTACTGAAGTAGGTACGCAAGCATGATCATTATTTTTTAAAAATCATTCATTTTCTGTGAGTTTTTGAACGATAGATAAAAGTTGCAAGCCAATCTCAAGCAATATTAGCGGCATTATCAAGTTGGTCTCGTCCGCAAAAAATCACAATTAAAATCACAATTTTTCGATTCTGTATTCAGCGCAGTCGAAAACACTAATAATTAAAATTACTAACAAAAATGGACCCTGAACACTTCCTCGTGGTATGCCCGTGATAGTCATGTTGTCAGAGTACTAGGCACCATTGAACTTTATATATTTAAAGTGACATCTATCTTTTCCTTTCAATATATACTTCATTAGATTTACTTCTTCTTGAAGATTTCTGTCTTCTGCTGTTAATTTATTAATCTCACTCCTTAAAGCAATTACAAGTATTGGGTAGTAAAATATTTGAATTATCTCATTAATTTCATTACTTATAAAAGAAATATACCATGCATCTTAACAAAGTTATATAGGTAAGCGCCGTGGCTAATGCTCTAGGTTGCATATCTTCTAACTTTGAGGTTAAATTGGGCTCACGGCTTTTGCATTTCGAATTTTTAAATTCATTCGTCATCACCTTATTACCACATTTGATGTGGATACTATTGGCACACGTGCCTTTATAGTAGTCTTTCGTTCTATCAATTTTTTTGAACATAGCAAGCACACTTGACAGCCATAGCCAGAGATACTATATTAGATCTATTTATTTTAATTATAATGCATGAAATATCACGTCGTATATGGTAAAAATACGTTACACAAACATGAAAATAACTAGAAATAAAAACTTTCCGTATTTTTTTTTGTTTGGTTAATTCGATGTTTAAATATTTTTTACATTATCCTTCTCACACCTAACCCTTTATTATTATTATTGCCACAATTCAAAACACAGAGGTAGAACATAAAAGAGTCTGTGAGAATAACTTCTTTTCTTTAAAACTTATTTTATCAAAGTCATCAACAGATTTTATTTTGTTGGCATCAGACAATAAAAAAGATCTATGATATCACTATACGCACTTCCAGACCTAATATATCCATCTTAAACACTCAAATATTACTAAATTTATGTGCTTATACCTGCCACTCACACTCTATCGCATAAGCTAAACTAAAAGAACGAAAGGGAAAACCTCTCATTGCCTAGCAAACCCCATCCTTTCCGCGCCTACATCTGTAAAACATGCAAAGTGGAAATAACCTAACCCCTCAGGAGAAGACGTCTTCTCGGAAAATCAAATATGCATTGAAAAAAGAACACCACCCTACCAAGAGACGAGTCGGTGCACAGCAGAAAAAAAAAAAACGTATAGAATCTAAGAATCGTACGCTTAAGATTTCCAGATCCGCGCACCCCTTTCTCCACACATATCTGTCGTTGCGAAACGGGAAGCAAGGGTGAAAAAAAATAGCAACGCCGTTTGTCGGAGAGTTGAAAATGGGGAATTTATGCCGTGGATGGTGTTTTTGTCGATAAAAAAAAAATTCACGGGCGAACGAGAGTTGTGGGAACGTTATTAGGCGGTGCCTGTTTATTTATTTTTGTTTTCAGTTTAACCGGGATCGAGTGGTTTATCCCGTTTTCGGTTCTGTTGTTGTTACACGGCATATTTATTTTTCTAGTTCGCAATAGCGTAGGTGGGTTCAGGGTTATATTTCACTGGAAACGAAGAAGGTTTATTATAGCTGACGCAATCTACTCGAAAATATTTTAATTTTTATTTGATATTAAATAGTTTTTACCGAGTTTTAGTTATAACCAGGGCCAGCCAAAACATAGTTTTTAATGGGAGAGCGGAAACAAAATATAAATAAAATATTGATATATGCTACTATATGCATTTTTAAAAGCCGCTATCTAGTACTGTGGTGGGTTACTATAAACCGTAAAAAGTCGTTAGCGGACAAGTGTGGTGCCATTGGCGTAACTACTATGCTTGTATCACATATTTAATTTATCTATTGGTACTGCTCGCTTTCCTGACATCTAGAAAACTACACGTTTGGTTCCTGTGTTTAAGAAAGGTGATAGACAGGCTATTGCTAATTACCGACCCATAGCCATTATCAACAACTTCGCTAAAGTTTTTGAAAAATGTATTTATTCTCGCATTTATCCACAAGTTCATTCTCTTATAAGCACTAGTCAGCATGGTTTCGTCAGTAAGCGCTCTACTGTTACCAATTTAGTGGAGATCACTCAGCTGATATCTATCAATATCGATAATAATAAGCAAACTGATGTTATCTATACGGATTTCACGAAGGCTTTTGGTCGCATTGATCACACTTTACTTCTTTATAAACTGGATGCCATCGGCTTCTCTTCTCCGCTTGTTCGCCTTTTTGATTCTCATCTCAAAAACAGGAAAAACTATGTTAGATATATGGGCTATAAATCATCCCATTTTTATCCTACTTCTGGTGTTCCTCAAGGAACTAATCTTGGTCCTCTCTTATTTCTCATCTTTATTAATGATATTTGCAATGTCGTATCTTGTCCTAAACTTCTCTTCGCTGATGACCTTAAATTATTTGTAACTGTTGATAGTGTTGACAACTGCATTTATCTCCAAAGTCAAATTGATGCTGTTCGTGATTGGTGTATTACTAATAAATTATCAATGAATGTCAACAAGAGCAAAGTTATGACTTACTCTCGTAAATGTAAACCCATCATGTATGATTACCATTACAATAATGTTATTTTGGAGCGGAACGATTCTACCAAAGATTTTGGTATAACTTTTGATACTAAACTCTCGTTCACTAATCATGTTCTTAATATCTTCAACGACGCTCTTAGAATGCTAAGTTTCATTATTAGAACTTCTAGAAATTTCTCTCTCACTAACTGTGTATTATCACTTTATTATGCTTTCGTCAGATCTAAACTGGAGTATGCATCCATTGTCTGGTACTCTATATATAAAAGTTACATATACCTTCTTGAGCAAGCTCAACGCCGATTTTTAAAATACTTACATTACAAAGAACACCATGTTTATCCTCCGCAAGGTTTCAGTCATGTAAGCGTTCTGAATATGTTCGACATTAGCCCTCTCGATCTTCGTCGTAATCAAACTGATATTAAATTCCTTTTTAACTTGGTCAATAATGGCATGGATTCGCCGTCCTTATTTAGCCATATTCGTTTTAATATTCCGCGATTATCAGCGAGACGTGTCAATCTTTTCTACAATTCCACACACCAAGAACTAACATGCTATTGAGTCTTACTTACAACTCTTTCACTAATCGAGATATTGCATTTAATTTCTCTTCTCTTAAAACTATCAATTGCAAACTGTAGCTATAGTATTAATTATCTGTAAGTTAACTTTGATTTTTAGATTTTGGTTTAGTTTTAGTTTTTCAGTTTTTGTTTGTAATAAGTTAGGTATTCACACTTATTTACTTATTATCTTGTATACTTACATATGTATGTATCTCTATAAAGCAATGTTGTCCTGTAATTGGATCCTTCTCTGTTGGGAAACTTAATAAATTATTATTATTATTATTATTATTATTATTATTAACAATATTCAGAATATACATATGCAGGTAAATTTATTCAATTGAATTGCTATTGAAATGTATGACCAACATTGACGACTAATATCATTTCTGAATTATCTGTGGTAAAACTACTTCTATTATGTTGTAGGATATTTTTAAATACAGAAAAAGAATCTTTACATATCACAGCTGTTTAGTGGAGCATGGTCAGTTTTTTTTTTAACATTCTCCATACTCTGCAATCCATGCAATCACCTTTGAACAATTTTGGAATGTAGAACCAGAAGCCATTTTGTAGCATACAAATTTATCAACAATTACAAACGAACTAAAGTAAAGAATTCTAAAACCTTATAATATAAATAAAATAAATAATAATAAGAAAATAATTCCTAGTCTAATAATATACAACAGAATACTTTATGGATACGCATTAAACTAAACAGATAAATCCAAAATACCAACAACATACAGAAAAATGTATAAAATACAAACTAAATTAAACGAAGAACTTAATTTGATTAGTAATAGAGGCATTATTAGTGTTATTATTAAATAACAATACAGAAAGAAACAATCAAAATAACAATAAGTTGAATTAATAACGCGATAGAATTGTTCCAAGGAAAACATTTAATTACTCTCAATTACTCCAAAGGACCGTTAAGATCAACGTCACAATAATGACTGCAGTGGCGCCCTCTCTGAAAATTGACAGTGCTGTCAGAACGCCAAAGTCGTGCCCGTGGACCTGTCAAAAATGACAGGTGTCATTTCTTGTATTTTCTCTTCACTGAACCAACAATATGTACATACATAACAAAAACAATCGGAAGACACCGCGACTGTTGATAGACACTTCTAAATTTAATTCTACTTACGTATCGGACACCACACATATGCTTACTGCCCTACGATAACTGATGTTTATACATATGCGTGCATGTATGTACAAAAACTCGTTCTACGCCACTGCGTATTGAAAATAATCGTCGCATAAAATATAAAATGCATCGCCCTGTTTATTATAGATGAAATGCTTTGATATTAAATAGTTTTTACTGAGTTCTTGTTATAACAAACAAATAACAAATTTTTAAGGCAAGGTTTAATTCCCAAACATATATTAATAATAAAAAATTATCTTGTATTCAATTTACATATATGTGCTAAAATAAATTTTATTTGATACCCCTATGTATTAATATAAGAGGAAATTTTATGCAATATTTCCTATTTGCTGAAGTGAATGCCGTTTTCTTTATTTACTTCTCGAATATCTTTTTCTTTTCTCGGAAAGAAATAAAAAGGAGCATTTAAGATATCGAAACAATTTCAAAGTTTCCAATTAAAGTTAAAATAGAAGTTTATGGTTTAATTGTCATCAAGATGTTGTGTTGTTTTATTATCTTGTCCTAAATTCCAGATAGAATAGATTGCTTAATCAATCTTCAGGTGGTGATTGATTAGTTGATTAATTAATTTTCTTACGTCGTGTTGTTTGGATAGACAGACTCGACATAAAAAATTGAACGGTAATCAGGAAATCACATTCAGTCAGTAATTATTATTTGAATAATAAAATACATTAAGTATACTGAAATTAATTTTAAAGAAAACGTGTATCAAAAAAAGAAGCGCAATTGATATGTTGATTCCTACAACAGCTTATTAATTTATTATGACATTTTTTATTAGTTATTTTCCAAATTGCATTGAAGTGCCTTTGAAGAAAATGTTAGTTTCATAATTAATAATTCATAAGTTAATTTATTTGTCTTTTTTTTTATGGTTTACCTAAACTGTTATGTGTAGTAATAATTATTATTACATAGCTGCACTGTTTACTTTATTGTCACCCAGTATTTGTATAATATCGCCAATAAACTACTATTATTATTATTTATTATAAAAATTTAGAAAACACCAAAAAAACTCTATTTTATAAATAGATATGGTATTAGTAAAAAAATCAGAAATACTTCTCTCCAATCCTTTAATTAATATAATTGTCGACCGGTTTCGGCTCTAGACCATCATCTAGACGCACTGTTTGAAATTATAGTAAGAACTAATTTAGAGATTTCAATTTTTTTATACTTACATATGTTCAAATATAGAATTTAAATAATAAAATATAGAAATGAGACGATGTGAAATGTCTATTTTATTTGTAAGTCAAAGAATGAAGAAAAGAAAAATGCGTAATTTAGAATTTGGGACAAAAATATTTTCGTTTATATTATCTTTTAGGCCAATTTTTATCTGTATGTTATCATTGGATCTATTTCACAGATCGTCGTTCTCGGTTTTACAATTTTCTTTCTTACACAGGTGTTAAAAAACATCAAACAGCTAATTTCTAATGCAAATACTGCACACATACATAAATTCCATTTGTATTTCAAGGTTTATTATCAGTACAGACTTACTAATTGTTAAGTATAGTTATGCACTCCTAATACATTCAAATTAGATTTGTAAGGTTTATGCTTGTGGTCATGGAAAGATTTATCTGAGATATTTTACTTAAAATCTTTTTGTGAACGTATTTTTTTATAATAAATATGCTGTGTACGTGTCTTTTACTTAAAAGTTATTTATATTGTCTGTACTTTTATACATTTGTGTCTCCATCTTATATTTATACACTCAGAGAAGAAGACGTGTTAAATTAACAAAAAATAAAGATCAAACAGAAAAAAATTGGGGAAATACAGTCAAAAAAAAATGTTTGTTAAAGTAACAAAATGCAAATGTTAAAATAATAATGTAGATACCTAGATTTAACAATATTTCCAGCATTGTTTTACCAATCAAGATAATTTTATTTGAAACGTTCAATATTGTTGTAAAATAAACAACTATTTCCTGTTAAATCTACATTTTAAGTTAAAACGAGTAAATGTCATATCTTATGTCAATATAAGAATTTTTGCTGTGTTAAGCAAGAAAATTAAGTTGAGCCAAAACAGAATTGCTTTTCAATTAATAATATTTTATTGTTGCAGCAAGTTCTATCCGGGCATTTTTCTATTTGTTTTGCAAGGGAAATGTTCATATCTGAAAGGCGGGATATATTTAAAACTCTTAAAAAGAATTATTTAGTTTTGTCGACATCACTGCCATTGCATGCAAGCAATCGCCGCTTTAATGTTCGTAGACTGGTAAATGCACTAGATTAATATTTTATAACCCTGACTGTCATGCTTTATGACTTTTATGTGCCATTACTGATGGTGTGAAATAGAAGAAGCGCCATCTTTACTGCGATTTCTGAAATACATACATATATTTAACGTATTTGCTACTATATGGAAGATAATTGTTACACACGTGAACTCAGTGGCTTTCTTAAATTTATAAAACGATGTGGTTGCGTTCATTGTGCAGTTTTTTTTTTGCAAGATTAACTATAATTTTGATTAACTCAACAAATATTACAAAACATGTATCTAATATACTGACATTAATAGAACTAGTTTTGTTAAAGTAATTAAATATGTATTTCAAAATATATTACTGTAAAGTATTCTTCTAACAATTATGATTTAGTTAAAATATCAAAATATATTTAGCATTACAAACAAAATATTTTGTTGATTATCCTATCCCTAACAAAACAAACAACTATTGAACTAATAAAATATTGCCATTTTTTTTAAAGCTATTTTAACTTTATATTTTGTTCAATTTGATTAAAAATGTTGTTAATCCAATAATATTTTTCCAACAATTTTCCAATAGTAATGCTAACAATCTTCATTGAATCTTTTATTGCAATATTATTAGAGAATCTGATGTGAAACAGTTATACGAGTTTCTTTACCCTGGTGTTCTAATTCTTAATATACTCCTTTCGTAAAATGTTCATACAAACTCTTTTTCTTATTGCTAGCATTACTAGAGGATTGATTTTTGTTAAGAAAAATTGTTGCTACATCGAACGGTTACGAAGATAAATGCGCATATTGACATTAAGCATAAAAGTAAAACTTCCCTCAGGTAACTTTGAGAAGAAAAATTGCATAAGCAAATAGAAACTTGTAGCAAATGTAGCAAAAATGTGAATTTCAAAGAAAATCCTTAGAACCGTTTTCGATAAAATATCAAAAAAAAAAAAAAATGAAGAGTAAACTAAATCTAACACTTAGGCCCTTTTTAACCAAAACTTTGCTGTCTTCTAAGCATACCTAACGCAAATATCAAATATGAATGCTCTCCAATATTTGATTCTTGATATAGAAGAAGAAAAAAGAGTTGTGTAAAAGACATTTTGGGGTGGCTGTAATCCATGTATATGATATTTTGGAAAAAAATCCAAAAACAGGTAAAGTTTATGGATTAGAACAGAAAAATACGAATTTAATTTATTTTTATTTTAACCTCTTACAACTTTCATCATGCACCACTGATCTCTTTATTAAACAAAAATGTCCGATTTTGATAGAACATTTAGAAAATGTACTTATAACGTACTGATGGAACAGATCAAAAAAAAAAAATACATTATCGTGTACACCATGCTAAATGTCCGAAGAAATATGGCCATATCTAAATTCACAAAAACTAATAGCATCACTCAAGCGATCTTCCCAAGGCTATCAATCTATAGAAAGTCAAATATGGTGTTTTTAAAGACTGAAACAAGAAAATAATTGACCTTCATCTAATTCAATGGGAGAATCAGGTTTTTCTAATTCCAGGCTTCAAAATCGAAAGAGGACTGTTGGCTTTCTGCTCCATCTTTACACAATTCAAATAAAAGAGGTCATATTTTCTTAGATTGGAATGTGACCACGAAAATAATGGCTGTTATGGAAGCCACTAAGGCCTTTTTCAGATGAGGCGATTAGTTGATTCCGCTGGTTGAACGGTCGGTTGTCAAGGATGATACTGATAGAATAAACGATTGGGAACCGCCTGAACCGTTTCACACGGAATCAACTTGTCCGCATCAGCGACTTGAATAAGGCCTCTTTCAGATGAGGCGATTAGTTGATTCCGCTGGTTGAACGGACGGTTGTCAAGGAGCATACTGATAGAACAAATGATTGGGAATCGCTTGAACCCTTTCACACGGAGTCAACTTGTCCGGTTCAGCAACTTAAATAAGGCATCTTTCAGACGAGGCGATTAGTTGATTCCACTGGTTGAACGGACGGTTGTCAAGGAGCATATTGATATGAACCCTTTCACACGGAGTTAACTTGTCCGCTTAGGTGGCTTCAGTAGGTCTTCAATGACAATCAACTAGTTGAGGGTAAATGAGCCAACTTAGTTGAATCAATCAAATTGTTTCGTCTGAAAGACGCCTTATTCTCACTCTCTTGTGATATTATTAGTGAGATTTCCTTATTAAGTTAAGGTTGTTGATAAAAGAGAGAAATTGTACACACATATTAAGCATCATGTATCCACTTCGTCCTTATATTTATATATAAACCCCACAGTAAACATCATTATTATGCGCGAACAGCTGCCGGAATGCCACAGCAGTGGTTGACGCCGTAAATACCCTCTCTACATCAAAATTTTATTGCCACTTCGTCGATTACGCGGTAATTGAGTTCGAAAAATTTCGCGAACGCCTTTAAGTAACTTCATAAAACTTCGTTAATGGCGTAGATAAAACTTTAATGACGTGCCGGGCGATGAAATTCGACTTGGGGAGCGGACTTTCCGAGTCGCGCTCCGATCTTTTGTGAAGTTCGCCCTCATCAAGGTCTCCACCCGCTATTCTTCGCTCCCCTTTGACAGCGTACATACGTGCATTCATCGTATCGCCATAACGATAGCGCACCACAATAATAACGGCCCCGGGGAAAATGAAAAAAAATCCGCCTCGTACACGGGCGAAAATGGGTCTTGGCCGCGGTCGACATGCTGCGGATTATCCTGAAAGAGGGAATCTCGCCGGAGTTTGAGGCGTGGAGGTGGTAGAGGGGTCCGGGTCGGAAAGGCGCCAGTAGTCGCATCCATAATAAAGCACCTGCGAGCCTTTCCGAAAGCCCGTGAAATATTAACGGCCATCTAATATGCATGGCCCACTCAATTCGAGATGAGTCTACGTTCGCCCGACCTCATGATTTAAAAATGCATAATAACCCGGGTGTTCGGATTAAAATTAAATCGACCAATCTCGTTTTTAATCTGTTTTCTCGCTTCTTTCTTTCTGATTTTGGGGACGACCCTTTTCAAGAGGGAAAGTGGATTTGTCTTTACCACGAATCGGGTTAATTGGGTATTTAAATTCTGCTTTGGTGAAAAGAAAAAGACGAAAGAGATGAGAGGATATAGTTTTTAATGATTATGATTCGAGATTAAAGAAAAAATATGATAATTACGTTAAGGATTGTGAAAAGGAGGAAAATTGACTTCTAAGTTCAAAAACTTTAAAAAAAGTATAGTGATGTATGTGTTGATATGTCAGCCTTAGTCTAATTAAAGCTTTAGTTGCTTAACGAGATCTTTAGATTGTCACTAGATAGTTTTGAGTGAGTGCAAAATCAAGCATATTGACTTATATTGATCATAAAATTCATCAATAAAATATCAAATTAACAAAAAAATCATTAAAATTTTGCGCCCAACGTGGGACAATTAAAATTAAGGTTTAGTTGCTTAACGAGATCTTTAGATTGTCACCAGATAGTTTTGGGTGAGTGCAAAATCAAGCATATTGACTTATATTGATCATAAAATTCATCAACAAAATATCAAATTAACAAAAAAATCATTAAAATTTTGCGCCCAACGTGGGACAATTAAAATTAAGGTTTAGTTGCTTAACGAGATCTTTAGATTGTCACCAGATAGTTTTGGGTGAGTGCAAAATCAAGCATATTGACTTATATTGACCATAAAATTCATCAATCAATATCAAATTAACAAAAAAATCATTAAAATTTTGCGCCCAACGTGGGACAATTAAAATGATATTATATTAAAATATTCTGGCAGTAATATGAAATTTTGAAGGGATTTTATGTTACGGATCTCTCAAAATGAATATTATTTTGAAATATGTGCATCCGAAGACACTAATCTTTTATGTTATGTATATTGTCCAAAGAACGGTGTAATATATGTATAAATTGGAAAGGAAATTATGTTCTTACCTGTTCTATATGTACCGATATTTTATTTTATCTTCAGATTACATGTGTTCGACTAACCGTTATTATCACATCATTTGTTAGTACCTATCGACAAATTGTTACAAAACACTCTAGGGTGAAACGTGCACACAACTTGTAGCTACAAGTTGTGTGCTATTCTCAATAGTTTTTGAAAAAAAAAATGATAAAAAGCTGGTGTCTCATTTCACGCTGTTTTTTTTTTTTGGAGGCTTGAGACATGACATTTATTTCCAGGTTAAACGCAATTATTCTTTCATCAGTGATGGGGACTTGAGAGTCATGTTTTAAAATATGTAAATTGTTTAGTTTTCGGTAAGGGATAGCACTTGACACACCAAAGCTTCCCGCAGCGGCCCTTATGGTCATTTGTCATGCCTTCACATTTCTAATAATCTTTTTAAGATGTTCACGTCAATAATCCCGATATTTCCGCTTGCCAAGCGTTCTTTTGTATTTGTTTAGCATTCTCTCAATTCTCCCTAAACATGACATTTTTGTATAAAAATACAATTATTTTGACATCTAAACGATACTATATTTATTTCAAGTTATGTCAATTTATAGATAAATATATGAGCAATCTAAAAAAATTATATTACCTTTATAACCCCATTTCGAGGTCATTGGAAAGCAGTCAACAAATGAAAATAACATTTTACGTATTTTATGTTAGATTTTTTTTTCACCCATTGAAACGCGGTTCATCCAATTTTCAACGAATGACACAAGGGTACAGAAACCTATGAAGTATATGTTGACATTTTTTCCGGCTCTTGACCATCAGGTGGCATCAGGACAAATATTAATTAGAAAATGATTTTGCAGTTCAAGGAGGTTATGGATCTCAAATCACCCGCAATGACGGTTATTATAACTAAGGTTTAGTCGCGTTAAAGATTCTTGTAGTTAAATTAATTAATTATATACTATTTAATCCAAAAATGTTAATACGTTGAAAACAAATATGTAAATAAGCTGAATATCTAAATAATTTAGTCATTGTTCTGTCCTACAATTGTAATTTTTCTCTGTGTGTACACAGGGTGTATCAGATAAAGAGGTAGATATAATAATATGTAGCAGCTGTAATCATATACAATCAAAAAGTCTTAATACACAGGGGGTCTATCTGTAAGCATTAACGAGAAAAAAAATATTTTATAAATGCCGTGGGCTAGAGCCACATAAATGCTGTCCTGAGTATACCCCCACATACCACTATCATTCAGCCATTACCGCTGTTAGTTTTGTGTGGATCGCCGCTTGGAGTGCAAGCCACTTCGAACATTTTATTTAAATTCTTCCCGTCTCGAAAAAACGATGCTTTTCAGGACCATCATGATTTCATATAAAAAAAAATCGAAGCTTGATGCATCGGCAAAAGCGCGGGAATGTATAGGTTCATTTTCGCGCGATATCATAGTAAAAAGGCGTGTTTGCAAATTTTCTGTATCTACATTTATTTCTGTGTAATTCGATTCAATTTATTTTGCGTTATATGATTAAATAAATCCAAAAGAAATAACTCAGATTCATGTGGTACCGTTTATTAACAACTAACTCTTGATTCGACAAAGCAAAAGAAAATATTTACGTTTTTTGTAACTACTGAAGTCGCATATCCGGTGAAACTCGAACGTCTTATCAGGATATTAAAAATAATACTTTGTAGACTTACGTAGAATGCTCTTAACAAAAAAGGAATGTTTATTTTATAAAAAGAAGAAATTTAAAATACCTCAGTTTTGCTATTTTTACAAGGGCCTTTATTTATTCAGAATGACGTTAAATGAACTTACGGCATACAATTAAGAATAATACTAAATGAGTGCAATGTATTTATACATAATACCACGTTTAGCGGGTGCTTAACATGACGTTTCCTTGTATCAGGCTCGGACTAAAGAATTTTTGGCTCTAAATTTTACTTTTTTTTATTCTTTAATGATGAAATCCGGTTTCGGTGGGTTTGTGCGGTATATGTCGTGTAGTTAACACCCAAGCAAAATTTACTTTTTTATTTGATACACCCTGTATATTGGTAATGCAGCTTGCTTGTACTTTTATATTAGCGTAATTTTACATGACAATTTTTCAGTAAGTAATTCGGCAAGAAATTCCAGTATGGACTTAATTTTTTAGGTACGCCTGAAAATTACTGAAAACTTGAATTTTCCGGCGTAGAACTCAAATCTGAAACAACGATTTTATATTATAATTTTTAAGATATTCGTACCGTAACTTTACATAATATGTCGCGTAGAATCCTTGTTTTAAGCTTGAATTTAACGTTTGTAAACTAAGGTCCTCTAATTTTCATGTTCCAGTTAAAATTACGGTATCTTCGTATGATTAGTACTTAACACTGTTAGTGGAAACATATTGTGACGTCACATCTCAGCGGCGTACGGCTAAATATGAACTGCACTCGCATACGATCGGTCGTCAATATCGTTTGGCCGATCAATGGGATCATAACAATCAATACACTATGTTGGTATCGTTAGCTTATGTTTCGTTGTTAATAACAATTGATACAATACGTCCAGACAAAAATGCACCAACAAAAACAGTTTGGCTGTGAGGATATCTTCTATTCAAAATTATGTGAAGCATATGTTTGCAGTTAACATTCCTTTGTCTAAATTGTAAAATCCTGTTTTGCATAAATCTTTAATTAAATACACCAATAGGCATATCCCGCATAAAACCAGGCTCTGCCAAATATATTTACCTCAGTGCCACATCGAAGTAATGGCTTCTATAAAATCTAATATTTCTGCAGACGAAACAACTGATATTTTAGGCTGTTGCGTTATAAATATTACTGTCGAAATCTTATATAATTTCCGGATTGGCAAAGGCGCCAGTTACAACAAGATGGGGCACATGGTGATTGGAAGCAAGTCTTTTTTTTTTGATTGCAAACATATTGGCTATGTCAGAAACATAGTATTTAATCTAAAAGCCTCCCTAGGGAGGAAAGTTGTACTTTTCCTCCCTAGGAAAGTTGTACTTTTCTTCCCTAGGAAAGTTGTACTTTTCCTCCCTAGGAAAGTTGTACTTTTCCTCCCTAGGAAAGTTGTACTTTTCCTCCCTAGTGGACACTTTCCTCCCCGCTGGGAAAAAAATATATTCCCACTAATACTAGTAATTAGATCTGTTATTTGGGATTTATTTTCGCGGTAGGATTTAATCATTAATTTATGAACTGAAAAAGAAATAGTTTTTGTTGTTTATTAAATGTTTATTTTAGAGTTTTTCAATAATCCATTTCGTTTTGTCTATACTGTTAATTTTAACTCATCCATTTTTTCAATAATTGCTTTTTAAGCACTGTTTTGTCTTTGTACCGTCTAGTATTTACCTTGTTTCGTTAATAACACCGACTTCTACATATATCGAAAACGCTAATGCAAACGTAACAACATAACAGATAAAAGTAACCACACCAGCAAGGACGACCACTTCTTCTGTCTGGACGATATTATCAATGGTCAATAATTACTGACGCATACGGCTAATTTAGTCGATGATTCTTACGTTGAGAGTCGTTAGAAATGTTTGTAAACACCGTTCACGCGATTATCTCGAGCGAAAGAAAGGACAAATCGCATTCTGACAACTTAAATTTTTCCAATTCACTTATTGACTTTTTAATTGTTGGTATGCATCCTTATATGCATGCGGCAATCAATAAAATTGTGTCTTCGCAGTAGTTAATCCGATGCTGTGATGTCGTTCGTTCGTAGGAATTTTACGATTGATTAATGAATGGTTATTTACGCACCACTTGGAGAGAAAAAGTATGTCATCGCGTTTTAAATTCAATACGCGGGAGTCGTGTGTAATTGTGTTCGATTCTATGTTGGTAGACTTGGTAGAGATGCATGTATGCGGTATTATAGAAAGGGCAAGAGCGGTAGGCGAGAGACGTAATTGCGAACTCGAGAAATGCCTGATGCGGAGAATTTCAGCTTATGATCGTTTTAATATGAGATTGCTGCGCTATGATGCTATAGCGGAAAGGTCATTAGAGTGTTGTGTACGGAGTTATGCATTTGTACGGATGCTCTCAGTCGATTCGATATTGAACAAATTTAAAGATGTTTTTCGAAGAGAAGATGAATGGGGAAACCATTGAAATTCGAATATTTATAATATTAAATTATCTGTAAACGCGTATAACATTTTATCAAAAAAAAAAATAAAAATGTTAATACGGTTTCAGTTTTTTCATTAAGTTTCAGTGATTCATTGAGTCAAATCCATGAGAGAAATCAGACGTTAAGGGGCTTACTTTGAACTTATATAAATAATCAAATATATTTTGTATAACGACGAATAATGCTTCATTCATTAACTTTGCTCTCAAATAGCCAAATTGATATTTCACAAATAATGATAACACTGGTCAACAAAAATTCAGATTTATTTCGTCCCACAAGGTAACGTGGCTGAACTTGGTAGTACTTTTAGGGTTTTGGGCAAGTATTGGGGCTTCCTCGCAGAATTTTGTCTGGGGCCCCTTGTCTACTACTATTGCTAACAATAATACCTGAGGGCCTCACACTGTTGAAAATTTTAACACTTTTTTGACTAATTTAATAGTCAGGAGAGGTCCACACTGTTTTCGGTGTATTTGTCGAGAAACTATAGAAGTTTAAATTTGACGAACAAAGATGTCAAGTATTGTCTATTGCTAAGGGTTATTTTGTCCAACTAACACGTGGAATTATGATATACTTCTAAGTCACATTTTATTTGATCTAGACTAGACAAATTTACTAGCTGTTTAACTAATGAATGCGATCTATTGGATGATTTAACACGTTTTCTAAACACAACGTCTTTTTAATATGCAACTCCTATTTCTTAGTGCTACAATATTCTCTGTTTAAGACGTTTTCTCAATTATAAATATACAGAACCACTCATTCAAAAGTTTTGGTTTCAACTAAACGTACTAATTTTAAAATGATTTTTTGAGAACCATTACAAAATTAAGTGAATGTTTATGCTATTTGATTCAAATCTGAACTAATTATGTAAATAGTTGTTCCCAATACATCTTTAAGATGTGAAATTTTTTATGCCCACTGGAATTAACGTTTAATAACACAAGGTTACACTTTGCAGGTCAGTCACATTTGGTGTTTTTTGGATATGTTAATACGCAGAAAACAGAACTCGAAAACAGATACAACGTGCAATGGCAGGTGGTGCGTATAATGCAATCCTGTATTAGAATTAGGTGGGTTTCTATATTTCTATCCGAGGGAAAAATTCTGATTTGGTTGATGCTTCTGAATGTCTAGAGGAAATAGTAAATCCTCATATCTGAACAAAGAATTCACACCAAATCTAGTAATTTCTGTTCTACTAAACACATGTAGTCAATTCGTCTGGCAAAGTTTGTAAAAATCAACACTAAAATATTTGACTAGCGCAAAATTAACGCCAACACCGTAATATTTTCAACAGTGCACAGATAGTTGGACCCCCGCCATGCGGGGGTTGAGAGGATGTATTTTACGCCACTGCACTTGCATTAATTCAACAAATATGAATTGTTTGAAAAAATATAATTGGGTTAACTATATTTTTGTTTAATTATTCAAAAAAAGATATTCAAATCAAACAAAATTTTATTTTTGGGAATTGTGGTTGAATTAACAATAAAATTTTGTTAGAATTATTGTTTCTGATATTTAGAACGCTATTTATTAAATTCATAAAAGAGGTTCGTGTACTACACACTAAGACAACATAGAATAATGTTGTTCCATTTATATTAATAGCTTAAATTGAACAAAAAGTATTTTTAAATTAAACAACATGTAGGATTGAAAATAAACAATTGTTGAGTTAAACAAAAACATGCAACAAAGTGTTTTTCTTGCTTCAACAAAGGAGCATGTTTGACTATATACGACAAAAAATTATAGTAGATCCAAACAAGTTTTGGTTAAATTAACACAAGTATATTTCTGAGTGTGGTACAAAGTGACATATTTACTGGAAAAGTGTGTTGATATATGACTTTCAGCTGTGCTTTACATCAGAAACATCTTTCTTCAACGTTCAGTAATAGTCTACCAACATAGCACGGCTCCATTTGCCTTGGCATCTTTTCCCCATGACTAGAATGTCCTGATGAGATCAAGCATCTTCATAATAGAACAGATGTCATTACAAAATACAAGTCCTTCTTCTATAGAGAAGAAATTGTCAAATTCTGGCTGAAGATTACGTAAAAGAGCAACTTTTGTTCCACTCTGAAGAAGATTTCAGTCTTTTAATGTGAATCGTAGAAGTTCGGCTTGCTTCTTAGACAACTTTAAATCACGGACGAGGTCATTGAGGTATTCTTGACTTAGAAGATGCGGCACACAGCAAGACGAATCTGGTTGAAATGTTGGATCCAAAGCCATATTGTCGCCTGTAAAACTTTTTTCGTTTTGCATCGTCATCAGCAGTTTCGTGGTCGCTTAGTGTCATGTCTTGTTAAGGTTTAGGCACAGGTAATTCCGGACTGTAAGGTACTGATCTCAGTGCAGATGGAATATTAGGATATTTTATAGTATGTTTGGATTTAGAAGTCACAGTACTTCATCTTCATAATAGAACAGATGTCATTACAAAATACAAGTCCTTCTTCTATAGAGAAGAGATTCTCAAATTCTGCCTGAAGATTACGTAAAAGAGCAACTTTTGTTCCACTCTGAAGAAGATTTCAGTCTTTTAATGTGGAACCTAGAAGTTCGGCTTGCATCTTAGACAACTTTAAATCACGGACGAGGTCGTTGAGGTATTCTTGACTTAGAAGATGCGGCTCACAGCAAGACGAATCTGGTTGAAAAGTTGGATCCAAATCCATATTGTCGCCTGCAAAACTTTTTTTCGTTTACATCGTCATCAGCAGTTTCGTGGTCGCTTAGTGTCATATCTTGTTAAGGTTTAGGCACAGGTAATTCCGGACTGTAAGGTACTGATCTCAGTGCAGATGGAATATTAGGATATTTTATAGTATGTTTGGATTTAGAAGTCACAGTACTTCATCTTCATAATAGAACAGATGTCATTACAAAATACAAGTCCTTCTTCTATAGAGAAGAGATTCTCAAATTCTGCCTGAAGATTACGTAAAAGAGCAACTTTTTGTTCCACTCTGAAGAAGATTTCAGTCTTTTAATGTGGAACCTAGGAGTTCGGCTTGCTTCTTAGGCAACTTTAAATCACGGACTAGGTCGTTGAGGTATTCTTGACTTAGAAGATGCGGCACACAGCAAGACGAATCTGGTTGAAAAGTTGGATCCAAATCCATATTGTCGCCTGCAAAACTTTTTTCGTTTACATCGTCATCAGCAGTTTCGTGGTCGCTTAGTGTCATATCTTGTTAAGGTTTAGGCACAGGTAATTCCGGACTGTAAGGTACTGATCTCAGTGCAGATGGAATATTAGGATATGTTATAGTATGTTTGGATTTAGAAGTCACAGTACTTCATCTTCATAATAGAACAGATGTCATTACAAAATACAAGTCCTTCTTCTATAGAGAAGAGATTCTCAAATTCTGCCTGAAGATTACATAAAAGAGCAACTTTTGTTCCACTCTGAAGAAGATTTCAATCTTTTAATGTGGAACCTAGAAGTTCGGCTTGCTTCTTAGGCAACTTTAAATCACGGACGAGGTCGTTGAGGTATTCTTGACTTAGAAGATGCGGCACACAGCAAGACGAATCTGGTTGAAATGTTGGATCCAAATCCATATTGTCTCCTGCAAAACTTTTTTCGTTTTGCATCGTCATCAGCAGTTTCGTGGTCGCTTAGTGTCATGTCTTGTTTAGGTTTAGGCACAGGTAATTCCGGACTGTAAGGTACTGATCTCAGTGCAGATGTAATATTAGGATATTTTATAGTATGTTTGGATTTAGAAGTCACAGTACTTCATCTTCATAATAGAACAGATGTCATTACAAAGTACAATTCCTTTTTCTATAGAGAAGAAATTCTCAAATTCTGCCTGAAAATTACGTAAAAGAGCAACTTTTGTTTCACTCTGAAGAAGATTTCAGTCTTTTAATGTGGAATCTAGGAGTTCGGCTTGCTTCTTAGGCAACTTTAAATCACGGATAAGGTCGTTGAGGTATTCTTGACTTAGAAGATGCGGCACACAACATGTTGAAATGTCTGATCCAAATCCATATTGTTGCCTGCAAAACTTTTTTCGTTTACATCGTCATCAGCAGTTTTGTGGTCGCTTAGTGTCATGTCTTGTTTAGGTTTAGGACTGTGAGGTACTGGCCTCAGTGCAGATGGAATATTAGGATATTTTATAGTATGCTTGGATTTAGAAGTCATATAGCACTTATACTTCTAGGACAGCAATTGGTAATATGATCTGATGGTTCGCTCCAATTCATGGGAATAGCAAAAGTCATATGTCGCTTACCTTTTGCTCACGCTGTAAGTAGTCTGATACACGTGTGGGAAGCCCTCCTATCTTCACCCACTTTACACTTGAAATACTGCTCATAGCACTTTTTAAGGAGATGTGTGACAGACCGTTATTGTGTGACTGTGTTTATCCAAATTTTTGTGGTTGGTTCTGTATTCGTGCCTTAATTTAACACATCTTCTCTCAACGCAAACGGATAATATTTCATAACAAGACCTAAACTCAAAATATTAACAAAGTAATCGGCAATAATTTGGTTTTTATGGCTCATTTACAAAAGTTGTTAACTCGGCGGGAATGGAAAATGAGGGAGGATCTCTTCATCGCCCGAAACATTTCGAAAGTTCTCCAAAGCACTTTAGTACTTTTCACAGTGTATTTACACCCAATTAACAGGACATAAATCGCCCTGCACCCCTCCCGTTCCGAGTTTCCTCCCGGAAATTTTGAACGCGCACTCTCGAATCGTCCAAATTAAATTTTAAATCCAATCTTCTCCGTCGAAAGTCACCGATCGAGGGTCGCTAATGAATTTTAGATAATCGCCGCCAGTTGTATCGAGTTTTCAGTATAGGGCAGCGAGCATATCTTAATTTCTGGAACGTGAAATTATAAATTACGCCACGCCGAGTCGGCCTGGAAACTTTTCCGAGAGGAGATACGATGGAAAGAGTCTGCAGCGTATTTGGGATACGCGTGCCTCAAAAGAGAGGGGCGATGAAGGACTTCCTTTTTGGAATGGGTTAATAGACAATGAATTCTTTGTACCTAAAATGTTTCTTCTGATGATGAAACGGCTGGTATTACAATTCTGTTTTCGCTGTCGCAAAAGAATAGTTGAGGAACTCGAAGTTTGTAACATTCAGTAGTTCTTGTACAGAAAAAAAAGAAATTGTTAAATCTATAAAAAATATTCATTGACCCGGACAGAAAGTAATCGGCTGATAGTCCGCTCTATGTTGTATCATTTAGGTTAAAACAACGCAGAATAACAGAACGTATGACATGCAGGCGCCATCATAACAGTTGTGTAAGCTCATCACCGCATAACCGTTGTATGATATCCGACATGTAATGATTAAAACATTTTTAGGGGAACAAAGTATCGAGGTGGAAAATGCATAACAACGAAGATGACTTTATACACTGTCGGCCATTGAAGTTAGAACAACTAGTAAATTACTGCTAACTAAATAAAAACGAAAGGAATTCGAAAGAAAATAAAAATGTAGTCGTAGAAACAGAAATATGAACAAATAACAAGAAATAAAAAAATTAAACAAAAAAAATATTATACTTTTCGATTTCGTTAAAATAAGTCTACAATAACGGCGCTTCTGTCTTTCTATAACTATATTTTAGAACAGATAGATAATAAAAGAAGCCCACTAGCTCTATATTGTGATCTCAGCAAAGCTTTTGATACTGTGCAACACGAGATCCTACTAAATAAATTGTCATTCTATGGAATACCCGGAAATGCCGCCTTTTGGATTGCGTCGTATCTTGATGGTCGAGTTCAATACGTACAGTTGAGACATACTTCAACGGCTGGTACTCGTGTGTATAAATTTGGGCTTTTACCTGTCACTTACGGTGTCCCACAAGGTTCCGTTCTTGGTCCTCTCTTGTTTAATCTGCATACAAAATGATTTAGTAGAATTTATATCCACGGCTTGTGTTTTAATGTATGCAGATGATACCACTATAGTAACGTCTGGTGTTGATCTTATGGATACCGAAAGACTTACTAACACAGCCATGAAAGATATGTACACTTGGTGCTCTGCCAACAAGCTGCTTATTAATGAAAGCAAAACTAATTTCATGGTATTTCATACGAGACAAAGGCATGATACTACAGCTACAATAGAAATTAATGGTAGGTTGCTTCAGGGTGTTTCATCGATGAAGTTCCTTGGAGTGCACCTACAAGAAAGTTTGATTTGGGAAGAGCATTGCAAAGATCTTGCAAAAACTATTAACAGCAAAGCATTTTTATTTAGATCTCTTAGAAACAATGTGTCCACCAGTGTCCTACTTGCTGTCTACTTTGCCGAAATTCAATCTAGACTGATGTATGGTATTCTTTTATGGGGCAATTAACCGTGGTATCAGCGAGTTTTCTTGGCTCAAAAGCGTTTAATGAGAATCATTTATTGTATTTCACCTACCACTTCCTGTAAACCATATTTTCAAGTATCCAACATATTGCCGGTGTCCAGCATGTATATTTTAGAAGCGTTGTGCTATGTTCACAAGAATAAAAATCAATATCGAACTAATGATACTTATCATTCATACAATACCCGACAAAAGCATTATTTTCATAATTCTAAATTTAATTTGAGCATTGTGGGAAAAGGTTTAGAGCATGTGGGCCATAGATTATATAATATGTTGCCTCATAACCTAAAGACTAATGAAAATCTTAATATTTTTAGAGCAAATGTCCAAAAACATCTTTTAAATAAGTGTTGCTATTCAATAGATGAATTTTAGTTTAATTATTTATGATTTTAAGTTTAATTTTTTATATATTTTTTTCTCTTATTTAGGATGAACCTTCAAAATTTATTATTACTTTGTAGAACAAAAGTGCTTATTTTATTTTTTGTTATTACCAAATTAAGAATTACTTTTTGTTAATGGTCTTAGGATAATTTGATTTTGATTTATTTTCTTATGTATAGTTTTATTTTTCTCAATTCTTTGTAAATTATTTTTTCTTTTTTTTCTTTGACTTATCTGATTATTATTATAGATTAATAAACATTACTTACATTACTTACTTACTAATTTTGTCAGAGTTTCCTCAGAAATAAGGTTCCATTCAGCTTGGAGAAGTCACCACAGGTCCTCTTTCGAATTTGGGCGAACTTTCTTTACTCGGCTGTCCAGCTCATCCCACAGTAATTCGATAGGGTCCAAATCCGAACTTTGCGGAGGCCAGGGCATGATTTCCAAAACATTATCCTCTATTTGAGTCGCGAGATAATCTTTGCAGAGACGTGCCGTGTGGTTGCCGTGACGTTACAGCATTGTATTTATTGAGATCATACCTGTCGGATAGGTATCAATGTGTTCGTGTTAATGGAGTATGTGGGAGTAGCTTACAAGTTACGTGCGGGATACCTCAGGGCTCAATCCTGGGTCCTTTGTTATACATTGTCTTTGCGAATGACTTGGTTAATTGTTTGTTGCCACAGAGTACGAATATTGATGTGATCTGCTATGCGGATGATACCAATATTTTAATTCATAACGAAAATTTTGAATCTTTAAACAAAAATATTTCAGATATCTATAAAGCCGTAGTGGACTGGGTTACTAACAGCACACTTATTTTAAATATTACTAAAACATCTTTAATCTCTTTTACTTTAAATAAAATCATCCGCCATGTATTCAACTATGCAGCAATAATAATATGATGGTGTGTCGCAGAGGACATTGGGTTTGAGTTTTGATGCGGAATTGCGGTGGGATGTTCACATAGACGATTTATGTAAGAAACTTAGACAAAACTGTTATGCGCTAAAATTTATTTCCCAGCAATGTAGCAAGGAAGTGCTGATGATAGTTTATCACTCCACAATAGAAAGCCTCATTAGATATGGCATCATGAATTGGGGAAACAGCACGCAGGCTTTTAGTGTTTTTATTACAAAAATATGCAATAAGAATAATTGCAAAATTAAATAGAATACAGTCATGTAGATCAGCATTTCAAGATTTGCGTTTGCTGACTGTGGCGGGTTTATATATATTTGCTACCTGCTGCTATGTACATAAGAATCTAAATATTTTTTTATCTACGCAGATCAATCATGGCTATGTTACTAGACACGGGCGCTTGTTGCAGCCAGCGAGCCATCGCACTACTCTGTATCAAAAAAGTTTTATTTTTCAAGGCTGCAAATTATACAATAATTTGTCTGCACAGATTAGGGACTCTCCCAACCAATATCGGTTTAAACAAAAACTTAAGGCGTTTCTTCTGGAGAGGAACTGTTACTCAATTGAGGAATTTTTTATGTAGTATTGTTTTATATGTTACATGTATGTACATATTTTGACTATGTTGATGCTATGCAGCTTGCAACAAAATAAATATTACTAGTACTATTACTACTGTTGAACATATAGGAATGAGCACAACATCTATTAAAATTTCCTACAAAATTGCTGACGAAAGTTATCGCATTTTTTACAACAAAATGCGCATCTTTCTTATGCAATTTATGTTGACATAACCTATATATTACAGTAGCATTAAATGCAGATCACTGTATTACAAATAGTACGTTTAAGCCAGTGGTAACAGTTGTAACTAATCGTCAACAAAATATTTACAGTATTTTTGCTACTATTACAAATCTGTGTAGTGAACTAACATCAAGATTTTGCCTACAGATTAACTACGCTCTTTCTATAATTAATATACCTAGTTATGAATAAAATTATTTACCGTATAATGCGTTTTTTTTTTTGAAACATAATGTGTAGTTTGCTGCACAATTTGTTGACATAACCTACCTTTAAAAAGAGCATAAACTCAGGTGTCATCATGAAACCCACTTGAAGACATGTCGCCCGTCTAAAGTTGGCCCATCTGTTACATTCGAATATGGCATGTTCAGCTGTGTCATTACAGGAGCAGTACATACGTCTGTCAGACTTGTCCTTCCCAATGCGCATAGCGAACGATCTGAAGACTCCATACTCCATTAACGCCTGTGTCAGGAAATAATCGAGCTTACGATGGGTGCACTCTAACCAGGGTCTCAATGCAGGTATTAGTCTTTTAGTCCACTGGGTCTTAGTTCTTTGGTTATTTCATCTCACTTGCCAGAGTTCGAGTGACCTTTCCCTAGATGCTATAAAACTTGTATATCTATCATCCTGCCTGTGTGTATACAAATACTGTCTCTCTGCAGCCAGCAGTTCGATAGGGATGATTTCAGTGATCACTTGGAGTGCATCGCCCGAAACGATACTATAAGCCGGTGCGATGCGCAGCAACACTTTTTTCTGTACTCGCCCAAGCATTGTCTTATACTTCTGGAGCCTCAAGTCAACATACCAAATAGGTACTCCATAGAGCAGGATATTTTGCACGGCACTGCATAGCACAGCCCTCTTTCCATCTGCTGGTCCACCCACGTTGGGCAAGATTCTATGAGCTTTGATACCTTGTGCTCGGCCTTAGTCACCACTGCCGGGAAGTGTCTTTTGAAGGTTCCCTTGTCATCGACTATCAAACCCAAGTACTTAACACTTTGTTTAGGGGTTAAAATCTCTCCGTTCAGATTGAAAACGATACAATTTCTATTTCGCCTACCTCTGAGAATCACTGCTTCTGACTTGTGGGGTGCCAGTACAAGTTTGTGGTTCTTGATCCACGCACTTATCTTTCGTAGGCATTCATTGGTGTTTGCAACAATGTGTACCTATTTCAGCACCAACTACCAGTGCCAATCGTCCGCAAATCCAACCTTATCGCGTCTAAGTCCAGCAGGACTCCATCATAAAGGACATTCCACAGGGTAGGACCGAGAACTGACCCCTGTGGTACGCCGGCTCCGATTGCAATGACTTCGTCGTCGCTGATCCAGATTTTTCTATTGCTTAGGTAACACGAGATGAAGTTTACCAGGCACTTGACACCCTTCTACGCCACAAGAGATGGATGATCATACTGTGGCTGGCCGTGTTGAAGGCATTCTTGATGTCTATAGTGACAAGGACACACTAAGCCTTGTTAAATTCATTTGCCGCCTCCATAACAGCTTCTACCGCCTGGACCGTTGATTTACCCTTTTGAAAGCCATATTGATTTGGGTGTAAACCTCCTCATTCTTGCAGCTCTTTTTCTAGCCGTGCCTTGATCAAACTTTCCAGCAACCTGCTCAAGCTGTTTAGCATACAAAGGGCCTATATGAGCTAATGAGTTCGGTTGGCTTTCCAGCTTTGGGTATGGATAGGATTACCTTGGCTATTTTCCAATTATCCGGGAACGTTTGAGTCTCCAACAGTTGATTCAGGATTCTCAGCAGTCAGGCTGGTGAAGCTCTTGCAGCCTGTTTAATGACCTCAGGTAGAACTCATCACATTTGTTTCCACCCCCTCTTTTACCCAGCTATCGGTTTTCGTCATTTCCCTCTTTCTGTCAGTGCTCAGTTCGTACGGCGTTAGATATCCAAACCTTTTTGTTACGATCTTGTAAGCATCCCCCCAGACATTTGTATAAACTGCATATTGCTTGCCGAAAATGCAGTAATGAATTTGCAGTAGGATTTTGCGTACAGTAAAACTGGATTGTTGGATCAAGAACTAAAGGGTTCTTAATTTGAGAAGTTTTGATCTCCTTAATTTATTTTGTTCTATTGTATCTATCTATATATATGACATTTACAAATTCTCCCACATCGGTATACGATGTTTTTCTGGTAAATGCGCTAAATCAACATTTTATAACCGTGTTTTAGTGAAATAGGAGAAGCGCCATCTTTACAACAATTGCTGTAACAAACTATTGAACCTAACTATATGACAATAATTGATTCGAAGCAAGATTATCATGACCATCAGCTATTATCAGCAGCTAACCCAAGTAGGGACATTTGGTGTGTTGTTCGTTCTCACATTGGTGGGAGTACTGGTTCTACCCACCCTACTTGTTTCAATCTTAAAACTCTTGCCAATCAGTTCAACCTTACTTTTCTCACTAAGATAAATTCACAGCTCATACACATACTCTGATTCCAATTTAATACAAGTAATACCCTTATTCTTTTTACTTTCAACCAACAGATGCAAATGAACTTTCAGTAATTCTAAATCCTTAAAGAACTGTAGATCGTCGGGTATTGACAATATACCAGTAGTTTCTTAAAAAATGCTATTCCAGTTTCGTAGAACCAATAGACACTTATAAAAGAGTCTTTTTCCACTGGAACTTTTCGGATTCACTTAAACAAGCTGTGGTTGTTCCAATTTATAAATGCGGGTGATGTAGACAATTTGAAACTACAGACCTATTCGTCTATTAACAAGTTTTTCTTAATTATTGAAAGAGTAGCATACAACCGATTGTTGGGGTTTCTCAATAAGTTTAACATCATAAACAAATGTCAGCATGGCTTCATTAGGGTAAGAATACGGAAACTGCACATTTCGAACTAACAAGCGGAATTTTAAATGCCTTGGAGAATAAGCAAATAATTTTTGCTTACTTATTAGATCTGTCAAAAGCGTTGGATAGCATAACCATTCCATACTTTTACAGAAGCTTGAGCACTATGGAGTAAGAGGTAACGCTTTAGCTTGGTTTTCATCGTACTTAAACGAGCGTAAACAAAAGTGCATGTTAAAATTAAACATGAGGCTGCTCTTCAGATAACATGACATAACAAAAGGTGTGCCACAAGGTAGCATACTAGGTCCATTACTATTTATCGTTTACTTTAATGATATTTATAATATCAAGCCCACCTCTCTTGTAAGTAACTTTTCAACTGTAAATTATGCGGACGATACTACTTTTTTAATCACTGGTAGTACACTAATTGAAGTTGTCGATCTAGGCAGCACTTATCTAAATACAATTGAGGAGTGGTTAACTATCAACCAGCTTAAAATTAACCAGGATAAATCAAATGTCATCTTCAAATGTAACAAATTTCAAACTCTTCCAGAAGCTGTGAATATTAATAACTGTGAATATCCCGTCCGCACTTGTGTTAAGCTGCTGGGTCTTACAGTCGACGAAACCTTAAAATGGAAAGATCACGTCATGTACTTTGTAAAAACCTATGTAGCTATTGCTTTGCGATATCGTCGACTTAGGGATATAGTAAGTTGGCATGTGCTTCGTATTATGTATTATGGATGCTGCTACTCAAACATAAAATATGGAATCGTTGTTTGGGATGGTGGTAGTGACTTAAACAGAGTTTTTTTGATACAGAAAAAGATTTTACGTGTGATTAATAACTCGAGTACTCTCAGTCTTGCAGAGGATTCTTCAAACAAACTAACATTTTAACTGTATATGGTTTTTACATTTTTGAATTGCTAATCTTCTTATTTAAAAACAAATACTTATTCGAGGATAATGAATTACAACATGAGTATTCTACAAGTTTTAAAAATGATTATCGCTACCCCAAGCATCGACTCACACTACACAATTTAGAATATAATTGCCTGAGGTTCTATAACAATTGCCATCGCATATTAAAACTGTAAAAAAATTGTCAACATTTAAAAATTATGTATACAAATTATTACTAGAAATAGAGCCATACAATATAGAGGAATTTCTAACCTCAAATATACATTTATAAATTTTTGTTCTCGACCTGACGTTTGCATTGTTCCATTTGTATATGAAACAACTGCAATAATAAAACTATTCTATTCTATCATTCTATATGGGTAGAAAACTTCGTCATAGTCATAATAATGTTTAGATCACGGAACTTGTTTACAAAAGTGTGGGCTAAGTTTGGAAAAAAAGTAATTTAAACATAATAATCCTAATTTGATTAACAATATTATTGCAACCATATTTTTTCAAACAAAGTGATGTTGGTCGACGGAATGATTATGTAATATTTCCTTAGAAATGTTTTTGAAGATTTAACTCCAACGAACTGAACACATGCCCTTGTCTTCACGACAATACAAATATCAAATACCCGTGCGGCGCGCGATTCCATCTCAAGAGTCACTCACTCATCCGTAAACTGGCGCAACATAATTAGTTTGACATTGTAATACATGCATAATAGTTACATATCTCAGTAGGTGTAACTAGACTCCATCCATCTGCACGGGTATTTGTGTGCGTAGACGCGGCATTAATGAGCAGAGTCGAACCTTGAGCCAGCCCGCCAAAGTAAGATGTGTGACATTTAACGACGCTGCGAAGATCTATGTTTAGAGAACGGTGGTAATTGTCGTAAATGCATACATAAATTTACAATAAAAAGCCTTGTGTACGCTGCTGCTTTCGTAATAATTAAGGACAGTGTGTTACTAGAGCTGCTTCGGGAGACATTCTTAGATAATGATTTGTTTGGAGAAAGGTTAAATATGCTCGGGAAAGGAAGAAAATATGCGCCAATTTGCTTGTCAGAATTCTGGTTTAGATTTAGTAAAATTGGATGTATCTGATGTGGAAGAACAACATATGATTTAATATTTATACTGTAGGAAGTTAGCGAAAACTTTATTAAGAAAAATGAAGAGATGTATACACATATGCTTCATTGGCAACGAGAAAGCTTTTTTACTGAATACAAAAAAGAGGTATATGGTAGACAATGGATAAAAGATAAAAGAATTATGTTAATTTTAAATGTATGAATAATAAAATATGTGTAAATAACAGTATACGTCGATACTATATGATACTAAATTATCAGTTTATCTTTTTGTTACAGGTGGTGCAGCATTCCAAGGAATTGATCGTAAGTGTTTTATTTTTCTACTATTACGCCAAATTCTGAGTGACAGATATGGACCACGTTGCAACTGAATTTTGTTCTCTGCCCTCATAAGTTATATAATGAAGGGATAAGACAAAGAACAAGCGCAAAAACATAAATAATGTTCTTGGAGTCCTGTATTCAAGCTAGTTGTGTCTTGCACTTCAATCTCCTTTATTTTATCGTCACCTCCTGTCTGTTGTACTGCAACACTAAAATCTAAGTCAAAATCATCAAGTAGTAAAACACCGTTCCGGTTTTATGAAATTTTTCTGTATGCTGTGCAGTCCGGTCCATCTCTGGTTGGAATTTCTTTTTCGCAAAATATTATCGTTTCCCGAACTATTAAACTTGTACTTTCATGCGCGCTTAATTCAACGTTTCTCATACTGTAAAATGTGTAAAAGGATGCGGACAGCACTTGTGGAAGTTTAGAACCAAGTACTTGGCTTTTCTTTATTCCAATCAAGTATATTTTCTTTACATTTCGCGACCTTGTTGTGTATTTATCTATAAACCAAAAACTAAACTAAACTCTAACTTCACATATCACGAATAGAACTACAATAAATACAAGTACCCAAATATTTTTATTGGATGGTGCTGTATTTGCCCAGTAGATTAAAAATAAACACATTTATATATCAGCGTTTTTTAATTTAATAACCTAATCTACGTGGTTAAATGAAATTTAAAGACTAATATTGAAGTAATTTCTAATGTATTGCTAAAAACTCTCTTATTCGGATATTTAAGCCCTTGTCGGCACTGGAAAGATATATGCTAGCAATTTTATTTTTATTACGAGTTTTTCTTATATCAATACTAAACTTTTTAGGGGGTGAGACCTAAGAAATTCCATAAATGTGAATATTATGTATGAGTAAGGAACGCCCTATTGTACAAACGTGAAAGCATGGTCCAAACATCAAAAACGCTATAAATAAGAAGTCGAGATCTATTATACGCTCCTGATATACTGCTCTCTATGCAACCAATTTAGAGAATTCTTAATCACTATCTGCACTCGACAAAGCTGTTTCTATTCCTTCCACCCCTTCCTCTTTTTGGCTATCAATTGTTTCTAAAAAAATCTTTTTTGCCCTGATTTTCAATATCGTTGAATAAAACATAAAAAAAAGTAGTGATGCGGGGTTGATAATTTACTAATGAAAATTTTAACAGCGGACCAAATTTAGCAACATAAAAAGGAAACGTGTCACACTTAGGCTTTTGTTTATCAAATCAGCTGTTACGGGCTGGAAATGCTGCTCCTATAAAGCGAAGCAGATGTAGCCTTTGAAAGACTCGGTAATATCGCGAGCAGTATGTCCACTTAATTCAGGAAGTAGGATTCTGCGAAAGGGTACTTAAAGGTCGGGCAGAAGTCTCAGCCGGCACGTGGATGTTTCAACAATCTCAGCATAAAAGTTAAAACTATAAAATTCAAATCAAGCAATAGGGGTAATTGAAAGGAACTGCTAAAACACAGAAACGTCAAAATTAGTGATTTAAAGAAATAACAAGATCTGGCTAGCGTTGAAATAAGGAGGTTTTAGCAACGAGAGAAGAAAGAAAATGATATGGCTTTGCAGACGCGTGGGTTCTGCAATTATATCTCGATTTATCGAACACATCTGCTATAATAATTCACTGAATTCACGCATACAAACACAAGCGAGATCGGCCAATGATTAATTCAAGCATTCTTCCAATTAAATCCACAGATGTGTGAAAATATTCAAAATTTCATAATAGGAAGATGTACTGCGTAGAACACGTCCTGAACAACAACCTCAGATGGCGCTGAAGCGCGGAAGGAAGGAAATAGGCGTCATAGACGAGCGCAATCAGAAGAAGATACGATAAAATAAAAACAGACATAGATGTTGCCTCTACAGCGTCGAAAAGATGTAAACTACAGATAAATGATCTGATAGACGGTCAATTGGGCAAAACTAACAGATGCGATGCAATGGCGTGGACTCGATAATACGCGGCATACTAATGGGCAAAAGAACAAAGCATACTTAACCTACCTAGAAATGAAAACGTCAAGGCTGTCAAAATGTGAATTGAAGGAAGTTACTCAAATTGAAAGAAATTAA